>JAECUM010040769.1:0-21959 GCA_016617855.1 Megalonaias nervosa
TATATATATATATATATACACAGAGACAGAGAGAGAGAGAGAGAGAGAGAGAGAGAGAGAGAGAGAGAGAGTTTTACAGTTTGTTTCTTAAGTTATTATTTGTGCGGGTAATTTTGTATGTAGGTACGTAGGTAGGGAACAAGGTTTTGGACTGATAATGTATGTGGATATTTAGATGATTAAGTAGTTTGCTAGTTGGTACTAGAAGAACGTATATGAAAAGGTAAGTTTGATTAAAAACTGGTGTTTTAGGAGAGTAGATAGTTCTTTAATTGTACAGTCATGCTAGTATGTTTAAAGAAGAAACAAAGCACGGAAAAATTTTGAATAGGTACCTAGGAGTTCACTAAGTACCGGAACAGATTTGGAATCAAATATATCGATGGTGAGGGTGAAATATGGTGAATGAAAAATATGACCAAGTGTTTCGTCCGAATATATTTGTAACTGAAAAACAACAGAGCAGGACTGGTTTGAAAACACTTAAATTCCTTGGGAATCTAGCTATTTCTTTTTCAAGGCACGACTCTACAAAGGACGATTGCATTGCATGCAACTGGGACAGAAACAAGACAAAATAGAAAGGTGATTACTTTGCATAATCTACATGATGTTTCAGTGTAAATATTTGTTTAATATTTATGATACAAGAATGAATAAAATGAGCAAGGTTGTACAGTGCCACACGTTACAATACATCTTGAGTAAAATTCCTTAAGCGGAAAGTACCGATGACAAAAGAATCTAATCGAGTATTGTTACGTGTTCATGGTCTTAAGTTATGTAACAAAACGAAGCGAGACAACACGTTAAATAAAATTCAACAAGCAATATATTTCCCTGGAATACAACATGAAAATTCAAAAAACATAGCATTGTGTTATTAAATCCCATATAATATTAACTGTTCTGTCACAAGTACAAAAACTATAGGATGTTTCGGATGAATTCCAATAATATTGAATGTCCCTTTGAATGAGTGTTCATTAATCTCATAGTAGTGTTTTCATTTAAAAGTGCAATAAGCACTTTGCAATCCAATGCACGAATTGAAGAATTAATTCTTCTTAAATAATATACACAACAGTAAATGATTCCAAACACTGAACGTAACACAGTAATGAATAATTGTGTATTTAATTCATTATATACAGACCTTCGCCTATCCTATGACGCAAGAGGTTACCCCGGATGTGGATAATTTCATCATAGAAAATTCTATCCAATTCTTCAGTAAAGTCAGATTTTAAATTTAACTTCAAGTGAACATCATAACAAATTTCAGGCAGACATATCACATCCATAATTCACGACAATAGCTAGGTAAACCAAAACTCTCTACTCAGTCACAGACAAAGGTCAACCACGTAATATAAAGTAAATATACATAATATCATGTAATCACGTATTTCAGTACTATTACAATTTGTCCCTCTATGTGGTTGTTAACAAGAGTACATTAATTCTTTTATCTTATATATAGTATTTTATTGAACTTCTAATTACTTAATGCTAGTAGAGATTTAGCTTTAAATTGGATTGGCACTAAATGAAAACTTTGAAAAAAATTGTAACATGCCTGAGCGTGTTTAGGATGAATTCATGACCTCGAATGGAAGTTTATTCTGCAATAAATTTTTGTCATTTAAGCTATATATTTCGCTCTATTTATACTGACTTCTAATGTGATATCTATCATTGCTATAGTTTTTAACCTTCATTGTAAAATATGGTATATTTAATCTGATTTGATGTTTGGCTTCAGTGCTAGTAAAACTCTATTCATATTAATTAGCCTAAGTTGTCACCATTGTAGTACCTTGTTCATAAACTAGTCGTTATAGTGACCTCTGACTATCTTATTCTGTTTGTCAATGTATCCTTCATTTTCGTCTTTCTATTATTCTCACGCTTTTATTTTCTAGCTTTGAATAAACAAACTCGCTTAGATCTTTCTCTCCCCAACATTTTTAAAAAAGCTTGAAATTCGCATTGTTTACATATATTCAGATTATCTTTCACAAATCAAAATACCGCCATAAGATATCGTATCCATGATCTTTATGGCAACATGAAGTCCTTTCAGATAAATTTGATTAAAGCAATATTTCCAAGGTGAACATGTGAAAAGTCATATCAAACTAAGGTTAGCAAATAATCAAAGACACTGCCTACACAAAGACTACACTCTAAACATAAACGAAAACTTGGAAAACCTGTTGGAAAATGTTTCATTTAAAAATCCTAAACCTAACGAATAACGAATCAAGGAAACTCTAAAACGACGCAGAATCAGCAAAGAATAATATCAAACTAGCTGCGAGACATTAAACAACCTCACACAATACAAAATATTACACTATATATGTTATTATGACTTCATTAGGTATCTTTTCTTTTACGTGGAAAAGAAGAGAAAGAAAAATAGACTTCTCTTTAGACTATGCAGCAAAAACCTGTACTTTGTTTTCACACCAAAACACATCACAAGTGCTATGAAAATTCATTCGCAATTTACTTGACACTCAGATGATTCACTCATTTACATTACTTCGAATATAATTCGACGCGTCCGAGTTATCTTTATGTGTACGTTTTCCTAACTTCTATTTCTACTCCAATTTTTTTCTCACTCCCTAGGGAAGTCATAAACCATACAATGAAGACTTTATATATATATATATATATATATATATAGAGAGAGAGAGAGAGAGAGAGAGAGAGAGAGAGAGAGAGAGAGAGAGAGAGAGAGAGAGAGAGAGAGAAGATAATAATGTAATTCTTACATATGTATTACAACATCTTCTATTGTTTCGTTCTTTTGAGTAATTTTTCCGTCATTTTATTTAATGTTTTTAATTTGTTAATGTTACATATTTTATTTTCTAATATTGTGCATTTTAAAACTTTCTAAATTTTTTGTGTTTACATTTTTTATCTAAATATTCTTAACGTGTTATTTATATTATCTTTTCAAAAAAGCTTTAACTTCCCTGAAAATAGACTAAAGGACATTTTATCTTTTCAAATTAGTTTATTTCTTTTCATTTCTGACGACATTATTATCTAACTTGTCTGATTGTGGGAGTGATAATCACATTGTCATATTGAAGGTTCATGCCACGTGTATTATTCTATATCTTTTGAAACAGTCCTTGACCTTTTCGCACCTTTATTATTTACGTGACCCTTTTTACCTATGACATTCAGTGCTAGAGATTATGTTTACTACTGTCTGAGTGTTGGTCATCAAAGTCACCAACGTATAAATTTAACTTATATATTTGGTACAATCATCACTTAATTTGTATAAACATTTTTATTTATAACATCCCATATAATTAATGTTATTTCTTTGCAATATATCCCACATAATAAATGTTTTTTCTTTGGTATATTAGTATCTTGTTCAGGTTTACATTAGATATAAAGGCGCACTCAACAATTAAGGTTGTTAATTTTATGAAATACTGTAATTAGTGTACGCTATCTTTCAAAATGTATGACTTATCAGAATACAAATCTTTTTGATATAATACCTATAACAGGATATAGACCCTTCCTGTCAATGCTTTAAACAACGTTGACACATATAAATAATTGACTTTAAACTCTACAATTATAATTTTCTAGCTAAAGTTTCTATCTGTTACCAAATCTTTCAAATTAACCCTTGTTCAGTAACCGAGAGGGTAACTCATAATATCAAAGGGTTTCTTATTGGCCATATTTCCATCAACACCGAATTTAAATAGCACGATAGTGCAAGCCTACAATGAGTTAACTATGTATGTTAGAAATCCTACTCACGTTTGATTGAGAAACCCATTTCCTAAACAATCATTGGACGGTTTTATCGTACCTTTAAGAAGGAAGCGATTAATGCAAGAATAGGATTTTTTAATCCATTCAAAGTTTACCTCCTTTTCTAACTTATTTGTTCTTGCTAGAAATGATCGACCGTCTTTCAATGTTTGCACAACGTAGATGTCAGTATTTGGATCAGTCTGATAGTTCCTCTTTAAATTTAAAGTAAGAACATCTAATCCTCGCCTGAGACGAAAGGTCAACTGATCAGGGAGGTCGAGGTCACCGAGTGCCCTTTTGTCAGCGTGGAATTGTGCTGTCACGTCTCTCACCCAGACAGTTTCGAAGCCTGTGGCCGCTGGCAAAAGGAGAATTGAAAACGGTAACGAGTACAAAGTCAACAAACAAAAAAATAAGCGAAAGACATAGGAGTACTCATCCGTCACTTACTTTCCATTAATCGATATAAGAATAAATAAATATTTAAATACATTTTAAAAAGAGTTGCAAATGGGACAACCAAGTAAGCCTTACAGTAATCTTCCGAATAGGCTAACAAACTTTTATATGTTAATAATAATGATCATAATAATAAAACTTTTATTTCCATAATCGAGAATAATGGGTGTATTTAGATTGATTTTATTAAGACATCAATGACAACTAAAAGCAACTGCGATCAAATAATTTCACTTTTACTTGTATTTATATTGCAATATTTGACCACCTGCCATAGCAGTAACTGACATTTGCGAATTCCAAATGTCCCCACCAAAATCATGGCCATGTGTTCCAGCAAATGGGCGGATCGAAAAATTAAGACAAAACCGTTGCCCCATTGCATCATCATTAAACATCATTATCGGATAAAGGCTCGCTGATTCCTGCAGCAATTTCAGCTTTATCGAAACCTTTCAAAAATAAATTTCATGGTATTTTCTGATTAACTTCACACGTTAATGCCTAGCAAAACGTTAAATCTGACAGCCAATTAATATTCTAGATAATATATATTTATTTATATGCGGTAACAAAAATGTTGATAAAACATCCAAAGCTGTCCTGCACTCATCCATATATTAACTTCAAATATTGTATAAATCAGCCTTTCGTCATACTTTGGAAAAATATCTGGAACGAAAACTCAGCAAGCATAAAAGCATCAAACCCCCATTGGAGACTGGCATTCCTCGTATGGAATAAATCGGAAAGATGAGATAGTATTATGCCGTTTAACACACACAGGCACGCACGCATGCACACCACCTACCCACCCACGCACATACATACATACATACACACACATACATACATAAATGCATACATACATACATACATCTACAACTAATAAGTAAGTCCAACTTCAAACATAATGTAAACCACATTACGGTACGATACGACGCAATCATTTTCCATCCAGTAGTTATTGATATTGAGCGACGTTAACAATTGGCTTATGGAAAGCGCGACAACGTAAAACAAAAGATGGTGTTTGGGAATTCATGATTTCATATTATAATGGCTTTCAAGCTCGGAATTAACGTTTGATGAGGTCCATTGACTGTACATGAAATATATACATGTATCAAATTCATTATCGATTTAAAAGACAAGATCCACCAATACATATTACATGCCACCATCTACTTTCTACCATAATTTTAGAGAGGTATAATTTTTCTCTGACTGTCTATACTGTAGATAGACGTCATACTCACTGGCTTTCTCTTATGTTTCTTATTTGGCCTACCATTTTGTTCATGATAGTTTCAATTTGCAATATTTCTGTCTTTGGAGCTAAACAGTTTCCTATATATATGTACACTGTAATTTACCTTAGCAATTGCTATATGTAAAAATACTTCATATAGAAACAAATATTAGATAACCGGAACATAATATATACGTATTCAATATAATATATTGTTATATTTCTTGGTACTAATGCCCGAACAAGACAGACATTTTTGTTTAAGTCCAGTGGACCAATGCCTGTCATCTGTTTTGTAAGGAGGCATTTTTCCTACGGTGTACCTCTGACTTTAATCTTCTAATGTGTGTAATCGTGTTTTCCTTTTTGTTTTTGGTGCGGTTTTGGTTAGGAGGTTGGGTGTGTTTGTTCTCTTTCCTTGCTTTACCGTGACATTCAAAACAATAATTTTACTGTTCTTCTTATTCTTTCTTGTGGGACTTTTTTGGTCTGTATTCCAGATCACCATTGGCTGTAACACCAACATTCTTGCCATTGTATAATACACATCGTTTTCTCAGATGCAAGGTTTATTTACAAAATTAACTACATGCCGTTGTATTTATGATCTATGCACATACAAAAATAAAGATTAGTATATTATAACCTTTTGAATGTATATAATTTTATTTTGTGTGTTTGAGTCAATAAAGATTGCAGCATTGAATTGCTATGGGTTTAGTCAAAATTCTGTGCAATATTTTCACGTGCAACCATCTAAAATTTGAAGTTTTATTTGGTAACAAAAAATACTTTTGCTAGTCGCCATCTTCTAAATTGGCAAACTCAAAATTCCATTTTCTTTTAGAAGTTGGGACTTCATCGCTTCCAATCAGGTTTTTATATATTCCTTTACATCCAGTTTTATTTTTTTAAAATGGCATCCATAGAAATATTTACAAAAATATCCTTATGCAAGTAAATCTTGAAGAGCATTGGTAGGCTATGTGAAAACTATTAGCCAATACGTTAAGAAAAAGTAAGATTCCTAAGGAAGATATATATCTCTTCAACGTCTTCAAGAGCCAAATGCGCTGGAAGAATTATAGCCGAGCAACAGCATTCGGCAAATGCCCTTTGGAAACTCTTACAAAAGCCGTCCAATTGTATGTCCAAATCGGGTCAGTTGACATATTACCTCAAAACTCTTCAGTCATGAGACGAACTTTGGTTCTGATGCAAAATCTTTTCAAATGCTCTTGAAATGCTCTTAACTCCAGAAGAGCATTGGAAGAGTTAGCGAAGAACGTTAGTCATCATTTTAGATGAATTAGTATTCCTAAGGAAGATCTGTATCCCGTTAACTTTTTCGAGAGTTGAAATGACTGGAAGAGTTAAGGTGAAGCCACAGCAGAATATTTAACCTTTAAAGACGATATCGGTATATAAATCTTGCTTGCTTCACATATTTCTTGTAACGTATTGGCTAATGCGTCTCTAATGCTCTCCGCTATTTTCTATATCACATCGAAACAGTTCAGGTATGTGACACAAGATAGGTCTTATCCTAATTCTCGTCCAAAATGCTCCTAATGCTAGTAAATTAGAATTATAATTGATACTAAATTTAGTTTTAAATGCCTTTGTACATGCAAGTATCCTTGAAAATCGATGAAGTTAATATTAATAGAAACTCTATCATTAAAACTATCAGCAATTATCCAGGAACCATCTTCGTTAACAAAATAATTCACGAATCTAATGACTTTCTGAAACCATGTTTTGTATAACATGCTTGTCTCAACAGAATTTGAATAATCCTAAAAGAGCTCTGCTCTTTTTGCATCTTACATGCAAAGACAATTTCTCATATCTTTTGGAATTGTCTCGTAACTAAGACTTTTATAAATCATATTTAACAATGGATAAAAGGTAAATTGCGTCATACAAATCATTTCGAATTCACAAATAAAAACAAATATTACTTTTGGAATTGAAGGCAATGCTCAGGCTAACGTTATAATTAATCTGGTGATTCAATATGGACAACCATTTATTATTTATGTAAGTGTGAAATAATGAAGCTTGTTGGCAAAATTTTTGTTTCATATTTTTATGCAATCATATATTGTAAATATATCCTAATATTTTCACATGTGAAAAAATACGTTTCCCCATCATGTCATGGCACGCTTGATTGTGTGTGCTTTCAAAAATATATACCTGCAGTAACAAAAACGAGTACTGCGTGAGCTAGAACAAATAAATACAAACAGTTATACATTTCCAAGAAAGAAATTAATCTTGGATGAAGATTTGACTCTACGCCGTTTACGTCTCTATGAGGTTATTTCACATTTCTTGATAACAACAATAAACCCGTTGTGAGACATTGCTGAATTAGATTTTGCAGATAGGGCCAAATAGTTTACAAAATGTAATTTACTGCAACAGATTAGGTCAGCCAACTCTTACTGCTCTCTTAAATTACGTATATCTATATGATCAGCTATGAAACTGAGGTGAATTTCCGAAATTGGGTGGGGTGAGAGTGTTGTGCAGAAGAGTGAGTTTAATTTTCATAATTTCTATTCTGGAGCAGTTTTGGTATGTAATAACGACACAATTTTAATATCGTACATAAAGTCCGCAAAAATATTTCTACTTATGTTACCAAAAACGATATATTTTAACTCCTGGCTTCACCACTCTTTAATATATCGCATTTTTAATTTTATGCTATCACAATATGTTATATATCCAATATTAAAGTAGATAAGAAACTGTCATCTATATATTTTTAAATTATATTTAAAATATAACACATATTCTAAATATGTTTATACTTGAAACCCACTATTGTTGTTAGGTACTAGAAGGACAACTTCATCACATAATTAGCTCATCCTTACGGCAGGCATATTATAATGAAAGGTAATTATTCAATTTCTTCTTTTTCTTTCTGTAACTCCAAGCTAGCAATGCGTATGTGTCCATTCCTCGATGTTGTAGAACCTGCCACAAACTGATCACTCATCCAAGAGCACATTTCGTTAACAATGAAGAACTTAAATACGGGAAAAAAATAAATGTACTATTTCTAAAGATATTTAAACCCTCGTCTTACACATTTCTTTACACGAGCTGATGAATAATATTGCAGCAACTACTTTTAATATTACTACTACTATTACAACAACACAGGATACCAGACATAGAAAGTTTCCTCTCATTACTGAACACATTCGTTCATGCAAATATGTGCAATGTCCCAGATAGCGATGTAGATTAATAAAACCATTTTGTTACTTATATACTTGCGATAATGGTGAATACATGTAAAAAGTATTACCTTGCATTATGTACTCGTTAGAGAGACGGAGAAACTTACCTGACTGAACATTAGCCAGGAGTCCAGCGATCAAGAAAAGTACGTCTTTCTTCATTGTCAACTCAAAGACTAACTGGTGTTTGTGCAAATACTGATCATCTTAACCACTAAAATCTAGCTATTATATAAGAATCGTTGGGCGTAAATTCTAAAGGTCAGGACAAACTCGATATGGCCAGATGTCGAATTCTTGATTGAAGCTTATCATCTAGATTTAGGGACTACAGACAACTACATTCAAAGTTTTGTGTTCAAGTTTTAAGTATGATAACGTTGGTGAAAAGAACAATGTAGATCAACATTGCTTCCATCAAGGTCATAATTTCAATACTGTGCATGTTTATTTTATAGCATGAAACTCTATCATAACCAGAGTAATAAATTGCCTCATATGAAAGAATTATAGTGTACAAATCTTTAGACTGTCGGGGAATTTAGCGGTATCATAAACAACACTGCTATTGAGTGCCATAGCAAGATAACTGAATTCTATCTTGCCATTCTACAGTATATTCCTTCTTGATTTCCACAAACCATAAACCTCTCATTCGTAATTTCATATTGAATAGAGCTACTTTCTTTAGACTCATACTAGCAATACTAATTTATTCAAAGATCGAGTGTGCGGCTTAGAAGTATATTTGTTAATTGTTAAAGCTATTTGTTCAACTTTTTTTTTAAAAGTTCCCCTATCCGCTCGGTCGGCTAAGAAATGGAAACAGGGAAGGGTGGGGTATTTCCTTAACCTCAAATGATTGAAAAGAGTTCATAAGTGTTTCCCCAAAAAATCCTGATGTGCTAGTGAGATCATAGTCATACCATGTAGCATTATTAGTATACGATAATCAGATCCTATAGTATCATTAGCTGAATATAGTCATCTTGTTTAATTAGTCAGACGATAGTCATATCATGTAGTATATTTAGTAGACGATAGTCATATCCGTGGTATGATTAGCCGAATATAGTCATGTCTTGTAATGTTGTCTGACGATAGTCATATCATGTAGTTTAATTAGGCTAACGAGATTCATATCATGTAGTATAATTAGCTGACGAGAGTCATATCTTGTAGTATAATTAGTCCAAAGATAGCCTTATCATGTAGTATAATTAGCTGACGAGAGTCATATCTTGTAGTATAATTAGTCCGATGATAACCTTATCATGTAATATAATTAGTCTGACAATAGTTATATCATGTTGTATAATTAGTCTGACGATAACCATAACATGCAGTATAATTATCCTATGATAGATATATCTTATAGTATAATTGGCTGGCGATAGTCATATCATGTAGTATAATTAGTCTGACGATAGTCATATCTCATAGTATAATTAGCCTAACGTTAATCATACCGTGTAGTATAATTAGTCTGACAATAATCATAGTCATATCATGTTGTATAATTAGGTAGACGATAATATCATGTAGCATGATTATAACGTTCATAACATACAAATATAATATTAACTACATATCAAGATTTTCATGGGAACTAAATTGTTACCTTATTTTTTCATATTCTTTTGTATACATGATGTTAATCTATTTCAATCACTTAAATAAAAATTTCTCATTCTCATATTCAAATTTCTCTGCTACCCATCACGTCCATCTTCCCTGTTTTGTACTGCGACTTGTATATTTAATCCTTATTTCCTATGTGTTGTCTGGTGCACAAGCAAGATCAAGAAAAGCATTATTCGCAAAGTACACACTACTTCACTTCTGTTTTTATTTTTCTTAAACTAAACCTTCTTCGTTTCTTGTTTATTTTGCAAAGAATCCACAACTCGGCAGTCAATGTCTCTATCGACTTGTAGCCTTAGGCAATAGGCAATACCCTTAAGTAAAGAGTGACGTCATCGGCTGACTAGTTTTAATCAATGATTGTGTGTTACTTAATGTTATTTCTTAACAGCGTTACAGACGAATAATTCTTTGCATGGTAGTCACTCAGATAATAACCCCACTTAAAATGATCAGCTTTTTCTGTGTGTATCTCAGCTTGGTCATAGATAACAGGGAGAAACCAATTCGTGGTACAGCATCTGAATATTGTATTCCTAAAACTGATTGGTCACGAGAAATTCTATAGATATGTGTTTAATTGTGTTATATCTATTGATAGAGGCACATTTAATACGCGCAACATATGAAATCTATCATATTAACAAACATTTAATAAATACACAAGATTTATGTTTTCATATACACACCCGTCCAAGTGTATATTGATGCATGCATATGTACTTTCACAAATTCGAGCAACACCCTACAAATTTCTAGGAAGGATGCTGTCAAACATTATAAAGGCAGTGGCGTATCACAGAAAATATATCGAAGCTTGTGACTCCAGGATCAAATCAAACATATGTCCTGTATAACAATATGCCATGCTTCCAAATCTATGTGACAGCACTATTACTGTAATATCAATTGCTCAATTTTCCTCACAATGTTTCGTGAATTTGGTTACTTTAGGTTTTTTTTACCTGTTTGAGTACCAGATTATTTATGGTTCTTTATTTTTTTACCATTTTATATTTTTCTATTTTCTGGAGTTTATAAAGATCCATTTTAAAACAGAATTTAAGATCGTTCATCGACATCAAAAGACCGCTCTTGGTGCGAATTTTCCACTGCTGTTGTCCGGCATGTGCTGTTTGATCGCTCACCATCTGGGATTTAGCGGTATCATAAACGCTGCAAGATAACCACATCTCATTTTTGACCTTATCCTGTATGTTTCTTTTTATTTACCCAAACCCACAAACCTCTTATTCTTTATTTATTGTTGGAAGGGCAACTTCTTTTAAACTGATACCAGCACCTAATTTATCAAAAGATCAGTTGTGTGGCTTAAAAGTATATTTGTCAATTGTTAAACCCTGTCGTTTAGCATAAACCAATTCCCCTTTACGCCCGGCCAGCTAAAGCTTTAACCATTTCTAAAAGAGATCCTTCAGCTGTCTAAGCAATGCCAAAATAAAAACAAAATTATCAACGAAATAAAGAAAGAAAAAAAACACACAAATGTAAGAATTTCGGTTCATCTTAAGTGAATCCAAATCATATAATTAGTGCATTGGTGCGTTAATATTGAAAAGTAGTTGGTGCAGACAACCTAAGGCCAGCATCACGCATCTATATATTGTCGCTTCCCTTGTGTTTAAAGATGTTGTTATTGAAAACGAAGAATCTCGAAATAAACCAAGAAGCTATTGAAAAACCATGTTTAAAATCTTTTCGATTGCTTGTCGATATTACACTCCTGACTTTATGTGCAAAGTTGATATATTAGTATCCGCAGAATTTCACAATAGTGATATATGTTGATATACAGAAAAATAACATGGAAGTGAATCTGTTCGCATCATTCTTTATAGACCACCAATGCAGTTGGAATCTATAACGATAATAATAATCAATGTGCCGAAATATACACACCTTTACTGGCAAAACATGATACTCGCTGATGCTGGTGATTTCCAAACGCGTCCGGTGAAAGCCCTAAATGTAATCAGATTGAAAACATACGGCGATTATCCGAAATATGGCGTAACGTCGAGAACTACCCATCTTTTCAAGGCTGTGGAGTACAAAATTATGGTACAAAATAATGAAGGCATAAAATGATTTCAATCTATTCTAGTAGTTCTCAGTAGCACCAGTGTCGTTCATTATTGCCGTGTTCGAAACGTTAGTGAAATGGAAACATAAAAATGGGGAGATCATTTACTTACCCTCGAATGAATGAACAGAATTCGTCATATATTTCCTTATGTGCTAGTCTGCTGATGGTCATATCAGTTAGTATAATTACCTTGAGGATAATCATATCATGTAGTATAATTAGAATGACCATAATCATATCTTGTAATATAATTAGACTGATGATAGTCATATCATGCAGTATAGTTGGTCTGACGGTAATCACATCATGTAGTATTATTAGTCTGACGATAATTAATCATATCATATTTTGTATAATTAGTTGCATGATAGTCATATCATTTAGTATAGTCATATCATGTAATATCATTACCCTGACGATAATCATATCATGTGGTATAATTAGACTGATGATAGTCATAGAATGTAGTATAATTGGTCTGTCGGTAGTCACATTATGTATAATTAGTCTGACGATAATCAGTCATATCAAGTAGTATAAGTAGTCTCATGATAATCATATAATGGAGTATAGTCATCTCTTTTAGTATCATTACCTTGACGATAATCATATCATGTAGTATCATTATTCTGACAATAGTCTTATCGTGTAATATAATTAGTCCAACCATAGTCATATGATGCTGTATATTTAGTCTGACGATAGTCATACAATATAGTTTAATTCTTCTGTAGTATAATTATGATTATGACGTTCATTGCATAAAACTATAATATTAATTATCGATCAGTCGCTTCAATGGTACTAAAATATTACACTGTGTTGAAGAGCTTGATACAAGTGCCGGTGTGGAGTTAAATTGTATTCATATTTCAGAAATTCCTATTTTGCAACTAATGTTCATTTGAGTGAATCTGATAGTAACGAATCTACTGGTTTCGTATTCCTGTATACAGACTATGTTAATCTATTCAAATTTTGTTAAATTCAAAATATATTAACTTCAGTTTTTTCGACGTTATTTTCTCCCACCACTCCCTCCAAAATAGCCCAGTTTGAACAGCAGGTTGTATATTCACTCCTTGTGTTTTTTCTGGTTTATAAACAAGATCAAGAATACATAATACCTTCCCTGCTCACTGTTTATTTTCAAAACAATCCCCTTCACTTCGGTCAGTGTCTTTATCGACTTACGGTAACTTTAGGCAATACTCGTCAGTAAAGCTTAATGCCGGCTGACCTGTGTTGCGCAATAACTAAGTGTTCCTTAATTTTATTTCTCAGCAATGTTACAAACCAATGATTACTTTCGTGGTCTTCGCTCAGAAAATAATCAAACTTATAATAATCAGATCTCTCTCTCTCTCTCTCTCTCTCTCTCTCTCTCTCTCTCTCTCTCTCTCTCTCTCTCTCTCTCACACACACACACACACACACACACACACACAGATCGGTCGCAAACAACATGGAGAAACAAATTTGTGGTGCAGCTTCTAGATCGTTCTTTTCATTAACCAGAGAATCATCTAACAACTGTTTAGCAATAAACTACAAAACTACAAATGTGTACATGCACTCATGTATTTCTTTCTCTCACTCTGTAGCTCAGTATATGCTCTCTCTCTCTCTCTCTCTCTCTCTCTCTCTCTCTCTCTCTCTCTCTCTCTCTCTCTCTCTCTCTCTCTCTCTTTAAAACACACACACACACATGCAAACACTTTGATCTCATTACCAGTACAAACGGCTCTAAATAAAATAAAATAATCGACAGATTATCTGTAATTGTGAAACACATGACAAACAGTTTGTTAGGAATGTAAACATTTGTTCACACCTTAAACAATTGATTAATTAAACTGTTATTCAAAATCACTGAGATCCAACGACAGTCGACTTTTGGTGATTCGTGAATGAAAAGAGCTTACTGAGGCTATCGCTAGTAGCACCTAAAACTGTAATCTGAGTTTCTTCTGACCCTGGCAATCCCATTTGTAATTTTCATACATTTATGTTGGCGTATAGGGTCCGAGACAGTTGCCTGTCGTAAAGGTGTAATTCATATTTTATTTAATGTGTGACGTAAAAATAGTAATATATATCAAAATATGTTTGTTAAAGCACATGTACTTAAATAAAACTCTTCTGGGACAGGCACAAAATGCGTCATTAATGTATACTCAGTATTCAAAATGCCTTTCTTCGTACTATCGGAAGAACATTATATACATTACACGGTAGATGGTAATGCATGCATTACTGTATAGCAAATTTATACCATAGGCCACCAATCCTACTAATATTACTTCATTTTTCTTATTAAACCTTAAACCTCTCACCATCCCATTTATTTTCTGCTAGATAAATTCTCGACCAACACCGCTTTTTTTTTCTTCTAGTGTTAAACACAGGTATTCTTTTCACAAAACCCATTTAGCCACATACCTCACATATGCAAAATATATCTACCACCTACCTACTATACACAAGAGATATCTACCAACACACTAAACCAAAACCTCATAAATTTTTGTGGAAGAACAAACACTTCAACATATATGAAAACACTAATACGCCATAATGTGTTATCGACAATTTTACCGTGGCATTAAATATTCAATATACCTGGAAACATTTGGTTTCTTGAACCATTCCTGAACGTGCAGAACAATGAAGATCACTGTTTTCTCTACCAGTATAACCTATAATAAAATTAACCAAATCATCAGGTTTTAGCCAAAATTTTATAACCTTGACGAACATAAAAATTGGTTAAAAAATGTCCAATAGTTACAGACGATATAAAGTAATCGAAATTGAATTTAATATATCTGAAAATGTTTATAAGCAAAAGCATCATCTAAAGGTCAGTTAGAATAACAAAAAGAGGAAGCGAAAGTCATGTAGGCTTGTTGCAAAAATTGAATGAGATAGCATATACTTATCATTATTTGTGGAATATGGATGTTTCAAAAGCAGTGTCATCACAAACCTAGAAAGATGAATAGAACGAACATAAAAGTGTAAGAAGTATTTTCATATTTGTCGTTTTATTTAAAAGATTTTCAGCGTAATATAATATGCAACCGAATAGACAAAACAATAAACATATGGCAACATGAAGTATCTCCTTCTGGTCTGGAGAGTTTTGTTTCCAAAACCCTTCTTTGCAATCATGTTGAGAACACATCTTTCAGGATTAATGAACAAATGGAATATTTTCACCATACAACTTGCATGATCAATTTTCAGATTGCTGACATACTTCCGTCAAAGCTATAAACTGGTATATATGGCCTCAATATGCATTTTGATTTCATTATATTTGTTCTGAAATAGGCAAATAGTTTTGACGATATTTTAAATTGGCAAATAATACGAAAAGAAATCTTATTTTTGGTATTCGGGATGTTGGTGGTGATCGGGGAGTATACAACTTTTCAACTTTAAGAAGTTTGATTTCTTATGTTTCTATAGGAGGACAAAATTTAATGCAAAATGGTGGAATGAACAATTGGATTTCAAGCGTAAAATGATTATTATCTTGAGGTTAAAGATGGAAACATATCCTGGATTACATGGACTAGATAATTCCTTTTCTTTTACTTCCAAACAAAGTTTAAGTCCCTGAGCGCTGATCTGTGCACAATAGGCCTATATCTTAGTTTAAATCCTTTTTTTTTTTTTGTAATACCTTCTGATTGCTTCCGTGTCAATTCCGGCTTAGTCTATATTAGCCCATGAACTAATAAAGCATTTCATGGGTACAATTATTAGCACAGAGACAAAAAGACAGTTATGCAAGTCCCAAGTTGATTACTAAAGGCAAACATAACGTCTGTTGAATAATATCACTTAAATGTTGTATACACTTGAGAAGTACACATGATCATAACGGGTTATAGTGTAGTATGGTTCAGCTCCGCAAGAAATGCAAACTACAGAATAACAACAAAAATATATCATACGTGTTAAATATATAAGTAAAATGTGTGCTTAGACAGGTAACTACAGTCTAATATCACTTTTATAACTATGACATTAGTACAGTAATGTTTATATGTTGTTCCGAAGAACCAAGAAATATTTTGTTTTGTGAACCATATACAACCTTCATATCCCAGTTCCGTGTATTTTATCATCCTCATTTGGAAATACAAAAATAGATATTACAGACAAAGAGCATGTTACAGAGATGACGTTTACCCGCCACAATCTTTACATAAAAGTGATTTCCATGACAGAGCTAGGGTGCTTTTCAAATACGAGTAAATGCTCTAGTAATTTTATAAGAGGATATATACGGTAATATATGGGCGTGCTTACAAAAAATTCTAGCTCCTAAAATGTTCAAAGAGTGCACAATGAGACAGACGTTCGTGCAATATGATACATTACCTTTTTTTGGAGAACTGTTTTATTATCCATTAGTCTGCAGCTTGCAAAACTCAATGGCCGCAACTTGTGCCGCTTGTTAAGAAGCGATAATAATATGCAGTATACAGCATTATATCCTTTTACATAAATAGAGATCAGAAGTGAAAATCCGATACCTGTTTGCAAGTAATTGGTGGCTGTAATAGCGGGGCGATATGCAAGATGGGGTCATGTGTGGGAGGAAGGAGAAATGCGTTCTCTCTCCTACCATTTTGGATTCAGCCTGTATGTATAAATGAAATAAACGTAAAAGCAAATAAAGAAAAATATATAGATTTAACATTGATAATCAGAATGACATCCTAGGGGAATTTAACAGTCTAGGTCGATATGAGATATACAGAGGAACTGAACATCAGCAGGTTACTTTGTGAACCTAATAGGAATTTAACCTTGAATTCAACACATGTCCTTACTATGCTCATAATACTGAATGGTTTTTTCACGTATTAATAATATAAATTATTGCGTGCCCTTATTAATTTAAGGTCGCCGCAAGCGTCAAGAAATTTAGATCTATCTATGAAGAATTTTCCGAACGCACAAATAGCTTTAATGACGTCTTGACAGGCAGTAAAGTTTCCGAAATAAATTATCATTGCGCATGCTCAGTGGAATGTAATGAGCATGAACACTAAAAAAAATGCTTTTTTTCTCCTTTTGTGCATGCACACTGAAAAATATGGATTATGCCATGCACAGTAAAGCAAAACCTTTCATAATGAATGTCAGTTTTACTGATACACAAACTACAAACTTTGAAATAAAACGTGGCCGGTAAGGGAACGGACAATAATTCTGATCAATGAACGTACCACATTAAGTTTACCAAGAAAACATGTTGCCAAAAGATATTTACATTTATCCTAAATCAAATGTGATAAATTCAAACGAAATTTTAAATAGAACCTATTATACATACACATAATCATAGATGCATATATAGATACAGTCATAGAATCATACAGCCTTATGCATTATCATACACCCTCCATATATACAATCCCACCTATCCAAAGTGGGGGAAGGGTATGAGTGCCCACACTTACACACAGAAACACCATTACTCACACCTATTCAAATACACACCAAGAAAAGACATAAAGAATAATTTGGATATAATGGTTTATTGAAAAATAAGCATATGTAGACATAGAAATACGTAGGATAAATACATAATTTTAGAAATACTGAGTAATATCTCTATTTCAAGAGAATTGTATGGACCAAAAAGAGGTGTTTGCTTTTGGTAATGGTCTTGTAGATTACAGCCATTAATGGCAACCATACCTCCTGGGACTGACTCTATAACAATATAACATACCAGAACACGTTTCAGCGTTACATTCCCAAAGGGAACTCCGAGCCCTAGATTAGCCTCATTTGCCTGAACTTAACAATCCTCGTTTACAGAGTTCGGCTGTCTGCAGCAGATATTGTTGCTGTTGAATATTAGTGATGCCGATGATGAAACTGTTTACTTTTAGTCTATACTTGTAACTGGATTGTCTTATTTTCTGCCGAAGCCTTGATCCTTCTTTTCAACTTCCTCTGTCGCATCATCTACTATAATCTGCTCAGCTATCCGAAATGGCTGCAGTTTCTCTTGATGACTAGTTTGAACTCTTCAACGCTGTCTAGGAGATAATTCACTCTGTCAAGGTAGATCAAAGGTTCACGGAGTCTTACAGTTAGGCCCTAGCTTTCTTTCCTTTATGGACGATACATGACACGGCTGATTAATTGATTGATAGATAGATTTATAAATTGATAGTTCGATTATTTGCCTAATCGATTGACTGAGTGATTGGCAGGTCCATTAAAAGATTCATTGAGTCCAAATTTTAAAATAGGCGGAAATGGGAGGCGCGGTCATCAATTTTCGTTTTTTGTCAATTCGGTTCTAATTTTGAGACGGCTGTCTCTTTCAGGCAATTATGTGTTAGCCACATATTTTGATTGCATTAATCTATCTAGATAAAATGTACTTATTGCATTAAAATGTTCAATTTAGTGCACGTTAGTTATTTAATGTTTCCAAAATAAGTATATTCCATACCGGGTTTATGCTGCACTTCTATTATATAACGATAGTACTTATTTACCTAGTTATCGCTTAAATTATGATTTGGTTTTCTCAGAGGTAATTGGCAAAAGAAAATATTTTACGTTCAAAGGATGTGTAATGGTTTATGAAGCCAAATTAGTACCTAGACCCTGGTGACTTATCCCACAGAGTGGTTGCATGTGGAATTCGACACTTCCATCCGCCAACGTTCCACGCCAGACTTGTTGCTTCTCATCATGCCCTCGAAACCACTGCAGTTTCTTCCTTCCAGCCGCTAAGCCTTCGTTAAAGAGCTTCTCCACCGAGCTATTGTGATTGAAGTCCACTCCTTTTGTTAAGCTCCATGCCTTCCTGCTTCTAACTGGGCTCCGATGAGAGAGTTTGTCTATTGTTTACTGTACGGAATTGATCAATATATGGTTGGTCGGTCCTCTCCTTCTGAAGCTCGATGTTGCAGTATGTGATCCATTGCTACACTTGACTAATCCGCATGTAATCCTTTCCTCCTCAACTATAATAACTGGTTGCTTGCTCTCCGACAGACACGAATTGCATGCCTGCGTGTCTGTGTTTGCACTTACATCGTATGTGGCCCTTCAACCCTGTACTTGTCAAAATGTGGGCAAAGCGCACTATTTCATTATTTGTACAATTTCCGTTTCAGGCCAAGTTATAAAACGCATGAACGGAGGTGCCAGGTTGCAGCGGTATTATGTGTTCAAATGCCAGTGATGAAATTTAGTCGAATTCTGCCAACAATCTAAGTCGAGCTGGCACTGACGGTCAATTATATGTTAGCTACAAACATTTAATTGGAGTAGTCTATCTGGCTAAATATTTACTTATTTCAAATTTATTGTATATCCTGTACTTTATGTTCCAAGGCATGTAAACCAACCCCTGGGTATAAGTGACACTTGAATAATTTAGTGATCTCATACATTATTTCTACACAATCTTATTTGTGACTCGGAAATTGTCTAATAATAACTTAAATTCTTGTAATCGAAAGGGGTTTGCAAAAGCCAAATAGTAAATTCCTTTAAGTCTGGCAATTTTGTCTGCAATTGCTTTGCAGAAGTCTCTTTTTGTAGGGATGCGGGTATTTTCATGTCCATTCGCCAGGCGTGTTTACTAGCCTTGATGCACGATCATCACCCGCTCTATCCTGTTATGTCATGTTGGTCCCCATGTCTATCGGAATGGGCCATTAAGCAATTCTAACCAATTTATCCACATTGCATGCCACTTAAAATTCTAGACTTTGATGGTATAGTAGGTAGACTGCTTTTCTGCGCCGTGTTAATATATGTAAATAGAGACCTGAATTCCTTGCTTGTATTAAGAATATCGTCTGCTGCACAATCCAACACGTGGCAATCGGAGTCAGTCCTCTCCCTTCCACATTTATAACAGTGGCTCTGGTGCTGGAAGCTGACCATGAATATGGCAAGACTGAGCCCCAATCATGCTTGATTTAAGTCTTGTACAACCATTTGACTATGTATTACTGATTACAACGTGTGCTAACAGCGCACTATTTATGTCGGGTTGATAAATTTCTGGTATATTGCAAAAGGCAAAAGCGGAGTCCCTGTAACAGATGTTCAGACGTCTTAAGAGGGCTCTACTTGGTCGAGAGGTGAATTCAGATTTTAGTTGCCAATGTTAGGGCTGTCGTCTTGAAATCCTGTCTGAGTATTTTGATTTAGTTTGAACAACTATGAGCCGAAGAATACCGTGAGAAGTATTTGACAAAATCCCTGTGGTCTGAGCTTAGTATCAAAATATAATATCCTAGGTTGCACCTTAGAGAAGAATGTACATACATTTCAATCTATACTCAGATGGCTTTCGAAAGTCTATTTCTGCCTAGTCCTTGCTGTTTCGAAACAGTAATACCTTTGCTAAAAGTGTGAAGTAAATTGATAGGGATGTTTCGGAAAACAACCATTGTCATTTTGAGAAAAACTGACAAACAATCCTTGTGCACTGATTAAGATAAAATAAACACATGCGAAAGATAATAACTTATTTCAATAAGTAAGTTAACTATTTTTTGGATTCATGCACTTGTTTTGTGATGAATTGTCTGTGATGCAGATACAGCCAACATTCTTACTTAACGTCCAGCTCGAAGTTCCTGCAGCTGTTCGAAATTGCATAGTGGCCGATAGTGGCTTAGACCTGCAAAATACAAAGAGTCCTTTTATTCTCTGCCATCCAGATTTATCCAGTAACTTGGGGAGATTTGTATTTCATAATGTTAAATAAGGTTGAGTGTAGAATAATTAACGATAACATCATCAACATCGACAACTTTATCTTAAATGCAATTAGTATTTTAGTTATAATCGAATAAACTCAAAATTGGACACTTTCATCAATTAATAACTGAATAAGGATTTTTATAAATGAATTTAATCAATAATTCCAAAGGGTTGTTTTTATTAATTGTTTGCTGTTAAGCGGAAAATCATAACATGAACCTGCAGATGAAAAATATGTATCAGTGTATTGCCCTGGCAAGAGAATGTACCTCTGGCTGACTTTCCAGACTTGTTTAAACAGGGTTCGGACCTGCATCCTTATGATCGGGACTATGGTAGGCTAAAACTATTGCTGCGGTGAGCCCAAACCTGATGAACGTACTCACCTATTTGGAACTTTATGGAACACACCTTCCTTCAATGCACCACTACAAAAACGCAACAAAAACAAATAAAGAAATCAATTTATTGTTATGTATAATTGTAAAAAAAAAATTTAAACATGCATATTTGCACCTTTATACACCACACACACTCACTAAGAAGGACGGACATGTCTCTACTCTGTTTGCTACATCTAAGTGTAAATAATTGTAAATTAACCCACTGAATTTGTGGAGTTTGTTTGCTTGTTTTATCACATCTAAGCATCATT
>JAECUM010040770.1:0-12911 GCA_016617855.1 Megalonaias nervosa
CTGAATTTACTGGGAAAATTATCAAATCTCGTGAAAATGATCACTACAATAAAATGTAATGAAACAAAAATAAAAATGAATTTAAAACTAACACACAAGTAATTAAATTACATATACGTAACACTTCCCCCATAAAGAAAAAGAAAGATTTATATAATAAAGCTTTCTTTTTAGCATATGTAAATTATACATGAGGTAAAACAAAATTACATAAGTAAACTCTTATGAATTATAGAAAGTGTACATGAAATAATATTTCTGTACACGGGAAAATGTGTCTGCAATCAAATTGTCTCTTCCTTTGATGTGCCTGATGTCAAGATTATATTCTTGTAAAAACAAACTCCACCTTGACATTTATTGAGTTTTATTTTTCATCTTGTCGATGAAAGTAAAGGCGTTGTGATCACTAAACACAACAACCGGAGAAGGAGCCGAGCTTATGTAAACTTCAAAATGCTGTAATGCCAATATTAAAGCCAAACATTCCTTTTCGACTGTTGAGTAATTCCTTTGGTGCTTATTTTATTTCTTAGAGAAATAGCACACTGGGTGACCAACACCGTTTCTGTCTTCTATAATCAATACTGTTCCAACCACAACATCACTTGCATCCACAGATAATCTTAAAGATTGACTGAAATTTGGACCTGTGAGAACCGGCGCACTTTTGAGTATGGCTTTCAACCTATCAAAAGCTTCCTGAAATTTTTCAGTCCAAAAAATCTTGTTTTTCTAACTTACCAAGTTAGTCAGGGGTTCAGCAATACTAAAAAAAATTGCAACGAAACTTTTGATAATATCCGGCCATACTCAAAATTCGCATCAGTTGCTTTTTACTGACAGGCACAGGGAATTCAGAGATAGCCTTAACTTTAGCATCTATAGGTTTAACTTGACCGTGTCACACAATATGTCCTAGAAAAGTTACACAATCACGGAAAAACTCAGTTTTAGATAATTCGATTGTCAAATTTGCATCATTGAGTCTCTCAAAGAATTTCCGAATCGTGGCTACATGTTCTTTCCAGGTGTCGTTGTAGATGATGACATTATCAATGTAAGCATCACAGTTATCTAGACCAGAGGCAATCATATTCATCAAGCGTTGGAAGGTACCCGGGGAACCCTTCATCCCGAAAGGCATTACTTTATATTGATAGAGTCCATGTGAGTAACAAATGCCGAAATTTTCTTTGCTTTTTCCGTTAGTGATATTTGCCAAATCCTTTCAGAAGGTCAAATTTGGTGATATACTTGCCATTTCCAATTTCATCAATATAGTCATCGATTCTTGTTAATGGAAATGAATCTGATTTTGTCACATTGTTCACCTTCTTAAAATCAGTGCACATACGGAAGTTTTATCCGGTTTCGGAGCAAGTATAAATGGTGAACTCCAGTCACTTTTACCGGACTATATGAAATCGTTCTCCAACAAATACTGAATTTCCTTTTTCAAGTATTCCTGTTTGATAGGGTTCATCCTGTATGAGTGTTGTTTCGCAGGTTTTGTATCTACAATTTCAACGTCATGAAATATTGTGTTTGTCCTTGTAGAAATATCTGGGAACAAGTGCTCATTTTGGAATAATAACTGTTTAAATTCATTCCTTTCTTATTATTGTAAATGTAAAAGTTTCTGGTCCAGATTTTCATAATTTCCGAATTCCGAAGATTTGTTGTTCCAAGATCAATAGTGTCCGATTGAATTTTTTCACTTAAATCCTGGGTCGGTGGGACAGGTACAACTAAATTAATTGCATGATTTACTTGGCTATCTCTTTCAGTATACTAGTACTCCATTAATTTATTTAAATCAGAGTACTAATATTATAATTTACTCATTCATTGTCTTATTAACTTTGTAATGGCCGTACAATCTAATTTGAAGAACAGTTTTGGAGAATGAGCAAGAGAGAATGAACTCTATTACAAGACTCAAACATTCTCTCAAGCAAAGTTCTTTGAAACCATAGTTTCACTTTTGACTTGATGTGATCAGTTCCAAATTCAAGCATAACAAGCTGGAAACTTCCAGACATAAAATTTGACCTTTGGCCTGATTGGACAGATTTGGGAAGGCCAAATTGAGTAAACAAAAGTATCAAAGCTTTTACTATAGTATTCCTCAAAGGAATTGCCTCTGGGAATCTTCTTGATGCACACGTAATGGTCAACAAATATTGTTTGCCTGACTTGGTCTTAGGTAAGGGACCAGCACTATCTACCATAATTCTACTAAATGGTTCTTTAAATGCAATAATAAGTTGCAGATGAGCCTTAGGTATCTTCTGATTGGGTTTTCCTACCATTTGACAAGTATGGCAAGATCTACAAAATTAACAAACATCACGTTTGATTTTTGGCCAATAAAGTGAGCCAGGATCTTGTGATAAGTTTTTTTTCCTATCCCCAAATGACCAGCCAGAGAATTTTCATGCGTCAAACTAACTATGTCCTGTCTGTATTTTGGAACTACAATCTGGTAGTTCACTGATCACTCCTCACTAGCAGGTACCTCGGGAGGTCTCTATTTTCTCATAATATGCCATTTTTAATGAAATAAGACAGGTACTTCAGTGGCTTCAGTTTCATGAATGGCCCTCTGAAACAAACAGGAGATCTCAGGATCTTTTTCCTGTTCGACGACAAGTGATTGTCGTTTGTCACCCTGAATAGATAAAAGAGATTGAGCATTTAAAAGAGGATCGCTGTGATCAATAACTTTTCACTGATCCAAATTAGGAGTGAAAGTGACCGCATCGAGAGCCTGACCAATACATGTGTCAGCTAAAGGAATATTTTCCTTACCAAAATCATTCTCAAGAGCTGTCTTTGACGTAGCTCTGGTAATTGCACAAACTGGGTGTAAATCAGGATATTCTTTTTCAATAGGATCAACTTTCTGATCCAAAGAAGCTTTTTCAGTTACAAGTGGATTAACCACAACCTTGTCTCCTGCTAGGTCGTTGCCTAGTAACAAATAAATGCACTCAACGGGAAAAGAATACACTACACCGACTGTCACAGGTCCTGAAACTAAGTCTGATGACAAATTTACAGAATGGAGTGGAATATTAACAAAGCCGCACTCTACTCTCTGAATGAGAACACTCTCATTAGAAGAAGACTTCTCAGAAAAAGGTAAGTACCTGATAATAAAAGACTGAGACGCTCCCGTATTCCTTACAATTGTAATAGGGATAGGATTGGCTAAATCACCCAAGAGTGATATGGAACCCTTCGACATGAATGGTTCATAATTCTCCATAATAAAATCAGACTGGGGTTTATTAGACCCAACAAATGTATTGCTTTCAATATTGCTTTCAATACATGACCGGGACCTTGACCTCTTAGAAATAAGAGCATTTGGGATAGGTCTATCTATATTTCAATTTGAAGCATTCAGAAATGACGTGTCCTTTTTTCTTGCAATAGGTACACGTAGGAGGAGACAAGGATTTTGAATCAAGTTTATCAGAAGCTGGATTTTTAAAAGTTGCGCCAGACTGAGTTTTAGAAGGAGTCGTATTAGGCTGAAATACCTTTCTACTAGTACACTGCTGAGTGAATGATTTGCCTACAACAATAACTTTATGAGTTAAAGAATACTTGTCAGCAGCAAGAGCAGCATTTGCCAAGGTATCAATCTCATGCTCTTCAAGATGAGTTTTAATGTCATGAGAAACACAGTTCTTGGGCTCTTCGAGTAATACAAGTTGTTCGAGACTTTCATAATCATATTCAACTTTCTCGGCTAAGCACCATCTCTTAAATGACTGCTCTTTTTCTCTTGCAAGTTCGAAATAAGTTTGTCCAGGTTCTTTTTTATAGTTTCTGAAGTTTTGCCGATAAGCCCCAGGGACTAAAGCATAACCCTTTAAGATGCACTCCTTAACCAAATCATAGTCAAAACTTTGCTGTACTGACAGAGATGCATAGATATCTCGGGCCTTCCCAAAAAGAACACACTGCAATAATTGAGTTCAATGCTTTCTTGGCCATTTCAAATTTTCAGCAACTTTTTCAAAATGAATACAATATTTGTCTACTTCTCTTTCTCTAAAATAGGACACTAACCTGATATTTCTTTAATGTCAGAACTTTAATTTGTATGTGAAGTGAGATCGTGCTTTTCATTTGCCAGCTCCATTTCTTTCATTTTAATTTGAAATTCCCTTTCATCCTTCTCTTTTTCAAATTGTAACTGTTTATATATCTCCCTCTCCTGTCTCTCTTTCTCCTTCTCTTCTAATTGCAATTTCATTTGTTTATCTTTCTCTCTTTCCTGTCTCTCTCTCCTCTTTCTCAAATTGCAATTGCAATTGCTTCTCTTCTAACTGCAACTGCAATTCTTTCTCTTTTTCTATTTCCTCTTTCTGAAGCTCGAGCTACCTTAAATCCAATTCCATCTTGTATTTCATTTTTAATTCCATTATTTTTATGTCAGAGTCTGATACAGACTTACTGACCGAAGCGAAAACACTTTTATGAAGAACATTCTTCTCTACCAAATATTGAATGAAAATGTTTTTAATTTCTTGTTTCGTTAAGGAAGATTTTACCTCAGAAAGATCGTATTTTCTGGCCAGTTCAAGCAACTAGACTATCCAACTGCTCCTGAGTAGGACTGGAAAGAAAAGTCTCCACTTTTAATGATATTGTGAATGAAAACCTGTTGTTTTCACTAAAATATTCAAACAAAATATGAAACAGAACTTGGGATTTAAAAACTAGGGGAATTTACATTTCAGAAAACAATTTATATATGTCTTAGTTGTTTGCCTGAGCTATAAAAAGTGAAGATGTTTCAATGAAAAAGTATATTTAATTGAAAAGATGTTTTAAGTGTGTGTTGACAGGAACCTTGATCGATTTAAACAGAAAATAAAACATTAAAGCAACAGAAATAGATCCTAAATATTCCTGTAGATTCATAAACATTACCAGTATGTATGGATTTAAGATTTGTATAACCTCAGATTTTAAGAATTAAATGAAATGGAAATACATTATCCAAATTTAGGACTTTTGCAAACGATACATTTTTACACTTTTGATACATAGGAATTATGGCAAGGGATAAAATGCGAATCTACTTTTTCTGAACTTATAAATAATTGAAAGTCATTGGAAATAAACTTCTCTGGTTACAACAGTAAGCTGCATTATACTAGTGTGATGTTTTATGACTCAGACACGAGCTAAGCTGCCTAAAACACGAGTTGCAGTAGCCAAATAAGATATATCAAACCCTTAAGCATTGCCAGACCATTTTTACACACTACATATCGACAAGGCCATGATTGCGCCCGCTTAATATGCATCAGAAATTGACATTTTGATAACGACAAGGCTGAAACTATACACCCCCAGGCATCCCCATACGGGGCTAAGAAACTCATGTACATTTGCATTTATACGTAATCCATTGGTATTTTCATACACACAAATCTGTTATAGTATTCTGGATTTATCCACAAACATTGAAATGCAAACTTCATACATATTTATATCCACAGTATTTGCTTTAAATCGAAGTCAGAATGAAGAATATCGGTCAAGATCTACCGGTGAATTATGCAACGCCAAATTAAGGTCTGTGATATTGGAAATTGGTTGTGCGTTTTATATATATCGATGTTCTTCCTGCTGTTATAAACTGTAATCCCAATATCAATCTCTGTAATACCTTGCGGTTTGACACGAGGCTACACTTGCACATAAATACACGCTCCTAATTTTATCGAACGAAATGATGAAATTAAACGAATTATTGCTGGTTTGTTTGAAAACACTCAGTATTATGCAGAAACATAGACCAAAATGCTGAACTTAGCAACCGTTCACGAATGCTTGGTGTAATTTAAGCGAGAAGTAGCACTGTTAGCCTGGCAGCAAACATTAGCTCCAAATACAAAAACAGCACATAAATGTACTGATGAATTCAAATTCCATATCTCATTATAAAAACAGGTTGCGTTATTAACGAATTTGAAAAATTTAAAACTAATACGATCTTGTATAGGGGCATGAGGATGCTGTTTCATGGAAACTTTTACATCGAAAGCAAAACGGGAATATTCCTAGCTCACTTAAAAATTTAAATTTAGATTATCATACAACATGAGACTACATGCAACGAACTTAACATAAATAATTTCACAAAGCTATATTGTGGAAAACAAATTTCGGTTTTAAACACATTATATTGACTGACTTGGTATGTGAAAAAACTTGGTGGAGGATGGTAAATCAACTATATAAATGGCAAAATCCGAAACTATCCAAACTTTTAAATACATTGCAGAATTCTTGCATCTGCTAAAAATGAAAGTACCTGTCATTGACCTGTTGATTACCTAAAGATAATTTTTCGAGCCAAATTAATTTTTTTGATTATTTTATACAGATTCCAATAGCTAAATGGTATACTTTGCAATGTAAAACAAATAACAGTATTTAATACATCGTTACGACGATACTTATAAGCCCAAATGTTTGCACAAATATCGATCAACTATGGAAACACGATACAGGTGATATACGTAAAATAACTAACCTGAATTAAGCGAATGGATAACTAAATAGTCTACCTAAATATTGCAAGGGATGGGAGAAAAGATCTGGATGTACTGAAGGGTCTATCAATCACGTGAATTACCAGTGATAGCACAAAATTGCTGATATGCAAGTATATAAGTGGTACAAAAATAGATACACGGACATTTTATCAGTGATATTTTCTTGAACAAAGCTATGCCTGTAAAAGTAAGCAGAGAAAACGGAGATGACATATACGACGCTTTCAGAGAACTCTTTACAAACAGAAATTAGAAAAAAGAAATTTTGATAAAATATTTGACAACAAAATTGTGAAGGATTTACTAGAAAATTAAATATTAAACATTTTTCAGCATACTCAGACAAGATGGCGTCTATAGTTGAAAGATTTAATAGAACCCTAAAGAATTGATTATGGCAGACTGAAAATGGGATCAGGTTTTACTAAATGTAATTGAGCAGTAGAAGAAACGACATTACTGATCAGCATGCATTACTACATTTGAAGCAAGTAAGGAGGGAAAATGTTTGAATTTGAACAGTTGAAATTATTGCTGCAAAAGTTATTAAGAGGCAGTTGATTTGCAATAAAGGTATGAAATAATAACAGCTGTAATCAGAAAGTTGATTCGTACAAGTGACACATGCAAGGCAATCAGAAACAATGCATAAACAGCAATAAATAGTTTGTTTTCTTTAACACTGAAATCCATAAAAAAAATCAGATGAGAATACCGATAAGGGAAAAGGTGACTTTTTCTCGGATGCAATAATGTTTGTGATGAACGTAAAAACCAGTGTATTATACTACATAAACGACAAAAATGAAACAAAGATCGGTATGCCTGTAACATATGCTTCATGTACAGGTAATAAGACAACTAATATATAGCATGATGACAGACGTTATGATATTCTAGGTGGCTCTAGTAACTTGCGTCATCCTTAGAAATGAGAAGAGAAAGATATCACTCTTGGACAAATAATTACCCGTGTTTAATTGTTTACGTCATCAGGTAGTTTGAAACTTTACGTGAACTTGGCCGTCGAAAGAAATCATATTATATTTTACTAACGAAATGTCTGCTGTTACTGAGGCATACAGTTTGAAACAACGTGTTGCATACGAAAATGAAAGTCAAAATTATTTTTGAATTATTGAAATCTTCCATAGCTTTGGGTTACTTTCGTGAAAACTGATGTTACCTAAAAGTTTCTACTTAATTAGAATTTATGATTTTGCTGGGTGTCTTACGATTGATATCCGATAAGTCCCTCAACTTAGATAAACATCCCAGAGACCAGTGACATCATTCATGCCGCCACAACAACCACTATCACATCCATCTCCGCCTTCATTATCAAATAAATATTCACCAAAATGAAAGAGTATAAAGAAGTATGTACAAAATAGAATACCCAAAAACCTTTAAACGTGGAGACGGAGAACGTAGGCATTGGACTGAAACGGCTTAGAGGTGAAGTCGCTAAATGTTAACAGGGGACGTGGGTAACTGACAGTGAGAGACTTTGAATAGTAAAGTAAAATGACATTTCCAAACAAAATATTGGACTCAAAACGAGCAGACTGATAAAACGCCTCTGAAAGAGCCTACTATTCGAGCACTTTGCAGACTTATGTCTTATTTGAAGAAAATGACCTTTCGATTCATTTATCATGCAATCAAGTATCTTTTCTTGATTTATGTTTTCTAAGTCGAATATTGCAACGAAATTAATTTTCATCATGTTCAGTAACATATCTTTACCAGATTTACATTAAGTGTGCATATTATTCACAGATATAGAAAGAAAAACACTCTAACAGTTATTTTAAAAATCGTCATTATTTTATCATCTTTATTTTATCTGCTGAACGTTTAGGTTATATTTGAAATCAATAGGATATTTTAAACCAAATATAATCCAGTTCCCAATTGCGCCTCCCTTTCAAGGAAATTGTTAAAAAGTCTCTCTTCCTGACATATTAATATCTCCTTATCTTCCTCTGTATAGGAACAAGTATATATTAGATTTAATTATTTAGTTTGTGAAATATAGAGTGGGATATCATGATACATGTCTGCGGCATAATGCCACGATGTCAGACATTACTATAAACTGTCGCACTACAGACATCGTAGCCATATGACTCATATCGTTAAAGCTAAGTTTAAAATCCAACCATACACACACGCCAATTTTTTGTTCTCAAGGTACATTACAAATGTGTCAAATGTAGCCTTTGTCTATAATGTGTGTTTAACTTTTGTCAAAGATTGTATACTAAACTTTAAAATAATATTCTTAATTGGATCTGAGTTTTGTATATTGGATTTTCCCTTGGAAATTCTATGGTCTAAATGATGATATTCATGTTGACGCAAAAGAATAAGTTAACAGACTTGGCATTATTTAATGGTTGCAGTAATTTTCCATTAAGATTTAGCTTTTAGCAGAAACGGTTATTGCATCATAGGTCAAGTAGGGATGTACGTAAGGTATTCACATCAGCATTAGACATTCCTATTGTAACGTCTGTATAGTGGATTCGGTCTTTAAATTGTCTTCGGTTATGATTTGAGAGGATTTATTTATTTAAATCATTAATTGAAAATACACAGTGCTGACTGACTTTTCGACTAAATCATTAATTGGGATTATTGGGAATTCATTCAAGGACATTTTGATTATATTGTTGTGATACATCAAAACTTTGACACATTAGCACATTCATGGCTACTAACGCAATAGCTTATTAAATACTGGAATTCATTCGGAAAGCATACAACGTTTGTGATTGTTAAAGAACATTCAGGATCAATTGGATTAATCAAAATACTGCCAGTTCCTTGTAAAATTTCACATAGTATTCTGGGAAATTAATTATTTGGTGAATTTCAGTAGACTCGATGGTTTCGTTTTCAGCTACTTAGTTGAAGACCATAGAACCGTGCCACAAATGCAAGTAGTTATATGAGACAGTTCTGGGTTATAAGGAGGAATAAAATTACGCCCATATGTTAACATGTGGGAGATGGTGTGGGATCCATAAGAAAGCCTATATTCAACCGGTCTATAGGTTACCATGAGCTAGTATCATAAGGTCAGAAGTGTTTATGGGATCCAAAGTGTTTAAAGGGTCAAAAGTGCTTATGCAGTCAAAAGTGTTTACGGGCTCAAAGGGAATGGTAATTTAATTTTTTTACCTAAAATCAAGCAATATATACATACATAAATTTACCCATTCTTGGGATCATGTTGGAGGTGTCAGTAAATTTTCTTATATTGTTTGATTTTAGAAATAGATTCAAATATATAAAATTCAAGACACAATGCATTTCCCAGAATACTATGTGAAATTTTTCAAATATGTATATGTATATATATATATACATTTGTGTGTGTGTCTCTCAATAATACCAGCACAAATGTATTCACTTACAGTGAAGTCGAAACGGTTTCTGTTGTCTGCAATAGCGATCTATGTTGTGGTGTTCCACAGGGGTCTCTTCTTGTACATGTTCTCTTCATTCTATACACTCAGCCACTTTCAAGTGTCATAGATCATCATCCAGTGTCTCACCAATTGTATGCTGATGACACCCAAATATACAAATCTAGCCACCCTACTGAAGTTGAAACTACTATCCAAGGCGTAGAGAGGTGCATTTCCGATGTGAAATCGTGGATGACATGTAACAAGCTGCAGATGAATGATGATAAAACTGAAGCTATTCGTATTCTCATCATTCCCATTATGTAAATGAAATCATATGGACAACGTTCTTTTACATACCAGGGCCGAGCAACGTGTAACGAATTGGCCACTGAACTTAGACACAAAGACACAGTGATCTCATTCAAGAGTGCTCTTAAAACTCACCTAATTCAACTGCAAGAACAGACTTAAAGACCTAATAATGTTTCCTTACCTTAAATATTTACAGCATGTTTTCTGTTTTCTAATTTCTGGGTGTTTGTTTTTATTTTTGTAATCATATCATTATATATGTTTTTAAGTGTTGTCAAATGTTGCAAAGCGCTTAGAGCTTCTAAAGATTAGGTGCTATACAGTCATTATTATTATTATTATTATTATTATTATTATTATTATTATTATTATTATTATTATTATTATTATTATTATTATTATTATGGTCCTATTTGTGGCAGCTGGCCTGGCTAACACTTCCTTACGTAAGCTTCAACAAAGTAGAGGTAATATCAAGTATTTAAATAATGCTAACTTGTCGTCCTAAAATATTTATTAAAATAGGATTATTTTAATTCTTTAGAAAACCTGAAATGTGGCTCTACATAACGTCACCAAAGAAAATCAGTTCATCAATAAAAGACAATTCGTATTGGGTCTTATCAAAAAGGACTGAATCTAATGGATTCACAGTGAACTTTCGCATTTCTTTATTATTAGTAGTAATAGTATTACTTGGAGAAGATCTCCTGATATTTGTTTTTTAAATCTGTCCATACACTGATGCTTCATAAAATACATTGAATCTAATTAAACCTTAACATTGACTTGAAATTTCTGGATAATTAATATCTTCATTACGTAATATTTCCTAAATAAAGCAAGAAAAAGGAAAGGAATAAACACTGAGATTTAGATCTTAACAACTAGCAAATATTTGTAAATGCAGAAAGTAGTTATATTAACCTGTACTGTCTATGGGGCCTGTTCAAGATTTTGTATTGAAGGTGAATAGAATAAGGAAATATTCGCATAAATTACCTTATTGTCAAGTCTATTTGATAAAATGTTTCCAATAATTTTGATACTGTTTGACCGAAAGGACGCTTTTAAAAAACTAATAAAACGTATATCTTGGTCATTTTACAAGCCAATTAGATAATCCGGAATCATAATATAATTGAGAAATTCATCATTGTTCAACGACATATCAACAAATGATAGGTGATATCGAGGCGATGTAATTGGAATAGTAACCTCACTAGAAAAGCACTACGGAGGCCGAACTAGCCTTGTCAAGGCTGGATTCAAACCGGTATTCCTGGAATTTCGAGCTCGACAATGTACCCACTGACTCACCATGGAAAGAAATGAACTCAATTATTTGCTGAGCAAAATATGATTGATAACAAAAAGAGCTGTAAATTAAACACCACAAAACAACAAACAGAAGGCGAAGACATTAATATTGCAGGTCGCTTAGTTTTGAAACCGAACCTTAACCCTCGTGCTATAAAAAATATTTTACAGTTCCATTAAAATAAAACGTTTACATGCAAATTACACAAATTGATCTATTCTTACAACATTAAGTGGTATTCATTTGGTAATATTGTTCATCGATTATACAGAACTTCCTATCGGCAAAAATTTCAGCACCAAACACCACGATTAATGATCCCATATCTTTTCATTCAGCCAACAGATAAGGTAATGGGTCCCAGAACTTCGAAATGACAACTAGTGCTGAAGAACCTCAAATGATTAACAGCAATTCTGGTAATCTAACCGATTTCATGAGTAATAAATGGCTGGAAAAAGTCAGAATAAAAGTGAAGCAGATTTACCCAAGAGAGATACAGTGTGTACGATCATCCCCCATAACTACAAACAAATTCAGGATGCATTCTAATTTAACCTTGAGTGAAAACACTGAATCAGAAACTATCAAGTAATATGATCATATGTATGATTATGCTGATATGCGAAACGAATGTCGCTCAGATGAACCATATCTCCGCTCGGAGTCATTAAGAACTACGCATCCAACTAAAAGTAATGCGGGATATGCTTCAGTGGTTCAACGTAGTTATATGATTTTACAAGAAATCACAACGCATCCAACTGTTACAAAGAAACCGAAGGAACTAGTTTAAGTAACCGATTCCTCATATTGGTATGACAAAGTAAACACGACATTGTTATCATGAGTCCATCCATCAACTTTATATGATAAGGTCAGAAAAGAGAAAGTTGGGGAGATTTGTTGCAGAGGCTCCGACTGAGCTAGGAAGACGGGAGTTTATCAACGAATTAGTTCCAGCAAGTTCCTTCGCGTTAGAAGATAGTTTTGCATCGGATGTAATGAATTCGCTAAACATGTACAATCACGGACGACATCAACACAGGGGTAAAGTGGAGTCCTTTTGCTCTAAGAGCTTCGTGCCTACATCAGAATCGTTCGGATTTCGAGGTAGAATCTTAATCTCTTGTGATAGACTTTCAAACTGCTCTCTGTGCATCACTGTCAAAAATGAACACACACACACACACACACACACACACACACACACACACACACACACACACACACACACACACACACACACACACACACACACACACA
>JAECUM010040771.1:0-17735 GCA_016617855.1 Megalonaias nervosa
TTTTTTTATCTTTATTGATTAAATAGTTATCTTTTAAATATGGTGGCTCTCTGTTATTCCATTCATTAATTTCGTATTTTATGTTATTAATTACTCGATCCGGGAAATAACACAGAGGTCGATCATCTTTCTAGATAACGATAACCAAAGCACCATAACAGTTGGGTTATCGTATATCACATACCTCACGCTTACAATATGCACGTTACGGCTCTATGGTATTAAACTAAGTAACAGAAAAAAGTGAAAATCGAATGTATGCACACATAACAACGAGAAACATCCTACGCTTGGCAACAACCTCACTCTTCAAACCTGTTTCACTTTTAAGAATAAATGTTGAAATATTTCCAATATGATGTAGACATTTTAAGTCGTTATTGTGGAAATGTTGACAATTATTTCTGGATCATGTAGGTATCGGTCCCTTAAAGAAAGCTTCAACCGTGGCTAAAGCGTGTGGATTAGTCTACCGAAAGAAGTTTATGACTGAGAACAATGTATCCATCGTATCCCTCTCAATCAAATGTCACCAACAACAGCAATCAGTTCTCCGCCGAAGCATTGCGTTGGCTACATTACTTCTGTGAAATTAAAGGTGGATGGATAGAACATTCTAGAAACAATGGAGAAAATAAATTAGAATTCTCTCTGTAGATGGCGGAGACTTAGAAAACCAACATACGATGAACGAATTCCAGAAATATTTATTTCACATATGCCCCATTTGTTTTCCTCAACGAAACGTGACGAAACCTTTCTCCGAATTCATCATGGAAACGTTGAAAGAACAAACATGCCAACAGGGCCCGAGGTTAGAAACTCAAAGATACCAAGTGATAAAAATGTTGGGGACATGATTACGATCGACGAATCGAAACTGATCCAGAATTTAGACGCATTGCTGAAAATTACGACATGGTGGCTACTGAACCTTAAAATCCACGAGACAGTTTGTTTGAAAGACGAACAAACGCGACACGCTTGCTGTACGGCGTAAGCGAATCTCAAGGAGAACAAATCAAATAGATCGACATGTGTTCCTTCTATGCTTGGGTGTGTTCCTTCTATGCTTGGGTGTGTTCCTTCTATGCTTGGGTGTGCAAATAGCAGCGATTTCCTACCGGTTCTTCTGAGCTGTTGACAGAACACACTGACTTACAACACATTCGACAATACTATAATTGGTGAAATGTCAAGTGTTACCCTTGACGAACTTGTACCTTCATATGTTATCATATTATTACCAAGGAAAACTGTTGTTTTCTTTATATCGTACTTACGCTGAAACGTGTAATCAAGACCAAACTTCTTGCTACAAGGATGACGTTCGAGGTTTGACAGGAACATGGGTGAATGTCGATTTGTTTCATTCTCTCAATCATGGATACCGCTTATTAAAGTTATAGCAACTCTGGCACTTTTCTAGTTTAGAACAATACCGAAAGGACGACTATTTGAGTCCAGGAATCATCTCCGACGACGTCAACGAATTTCTAAAGTTGAAACAAGAAGCTAGCGGATCTCCCTTTTGGTGCCAGCCTTCGGCAGACAAAGACCTATTCAAAGAACAATGCCAAACTCAAGAAGTCATCACTTTGGAACACGTGAAAAAGAACGAAGAAAACGGTCATTTGCCAAGGTCATGTTGAATTGTTTGTGGGGAAAATTGGCTCAGCGTCTGGTATTGCCCAAGAGGGAATGCTTGACAGATCCAAGACAGGTCGCTACTTTCAACTTGTGGACAACAATGGAAAATTCATAAAATAAGTATCGTCCGTGAAGATTTAAGTTTGGAGAATTACGAAGAAGTGACAGAGTTTGCACCCACCAATTTTCTAAATGTCTTTAACTGCAGCGTATGTGACAGCCAATGCTTGCTTAACATTGTATAAAGCCTAGGACGTTTTCGAAGATCGAGTAATATACTTTGACACCGACAGTTGTATGTACATTAATCGGCAAGGTAGGAATCACATAGACATTGTTGTTGTTGTTGTTGTTGTTGTTGTTGTGGGGCTGAACGCCATTTTTCAGCACACGATAGGCTATAAATGGCGGCCAGTATTAATGGTGGAGGAAGAATCCGGGAAATCCGCCGAAAGAACCACCGACCCACGAGAAGCTGCTGGCAAGCTTTCTCACATATCCACATTCGCCGAATCTTAGACTCGAACCATCGCAGACAGAGGTGAGATGGCAGTGATCCGTAACGGACAGCGCTTTAGACCACTCGGCCACTCGGGGCCCCAACATAGACATTGAACATGACCCTTTAGAAACGAGCATCCAGGATAAATATTTGTAAATTTTGCAAGCAGTGGCCCCCAAAATTATGAATACCGATACAGAGACCGCCATTGTCACATGCATACCAAATGCAAAGTCCAAAGACTGACACCAAACTATCCTTCAAGTCAAGTAGTCAACGTTGACGTTTTATAGGAAGCTGTACTGTCCGGGCAACATCAACACTTTCCGTGACAACATTGGATCCACGAAAAATTGTATGTTTATAAAATCACAATATTGTCAGTTGACGCTTGGAAACAATGTCAGATTGTGTACCAGAAACTAGTGCGACTTTCAGACAACACCCTACCTTACGAAACGACCATCTCGAATATAAAAAGAACGTTGCAAACAAACACTTCAATGGAAATACAAACGTCGACCTAGAAAGATTAATATATTCAACACAGCAACAGGGCCGGGGTTCCACTGTGAACTCCAAGGTCAATTTCAAGGTCAACGCACTTACACCGATAATGATGAATCCTACACAGCACCAAATGAAATACCTTTCTTGGACTCCAAGTTCAGTGAACTCGAGTGCGATGCTGTGCCTTGGGATACACCAAGACCGTGCCGCCGCTCTCCGATCGAAAGCGATGTCGTTCGTATGCCTTGCCTTTCGTCTAGCTAAAGCGATGTAGCACGACCATTCTGCTTTACTGGCAAAAGCGATGCGGTGCGTGTACCTATCTATGGATCTCATCCATGCACGCGCAAGCCACTCTGGATACCATTAGCTCATCGATATATGCAAATCAAAAACGATAATACGTTTTCTATGGTTCTCTCTGGCTGTTGTTACTTTGGTAGTAGACTCAAGACGTTGAAATAATGACCTAAAGACCCGAATGGATTACTCAGTAGCAGAACGTTAACCATATAAGGCTTTTCTCACCCAAGCGACAGAGAAATCTAGTTGTTTTGCTAACCTTACTTTTCGTATCTCATTCTGGTTGTCTCAGTCAAGTCATCTCATTCACCATGTCCACGTGCTAAGAACTACTTTTAAAAAGAAGAAACCCTTGTTGTTTTCTTCTGTGCTTGACGGAGTTGTTCTAAAATCAAACAACAACAATAACATATATACAACACAAAAAACAACATACAAGCAACTTAAGATCTGTCCAACTTTGAGAACACACCATATAAAACATATTGAGAAAGACAGACACACACACGCACAAGAAGTCGAACTATTTGGTATTATGCTAGAAACTATAGCTTGTTCCACACAACATGATGAATTTTATCCTATCTGTAGGCCTAACTCATTAACTTTTCAGGTCAGCGCTATTAAATGTAGCTAAAGGTACCTAATTAGTTTTAAATACTTCGTGTGAAACGAATTAGTTACTGTTAGCTACATTTAATGACACCGATCTAAAACTTTACCGAGCTACAGAGGGGATAAAATTCACCATACTGTGTGGAACAAACTATGAGACAAAACACTGTTCCAGGCACACACAGAATGCACATCATTGACTCCAAAAAATGAAAAATCCAAACTCTGTCAAGAGCGACTGCAAAGACCGCAGCAACAAGAAATATGTTATATCAGACATACCTTCTTCAAACTTTGTCAAACACTCCCAGTGCCAGCCAGTTTAATAAAAAACTGTAAACAAATGAAAATTCCTGCACTTACCAATCGGTGGGGTTCATTCATCAGACCACACACTATTCCACAAGAAGATTTCCATGTAGCGCATCATTCATTGCACTAGTGATAGCAACACTTGCCATATTTCCACGAAAGAAAATATTAATTTCCAAGAATATCATGATCAAATTTGATCTGTCACGACACAATCAGAACCGTTTGGTAGAATGTACCCAGTATTGTAATGTATTGTATCGTTGCCAACCATAGAACTTTTTCCAAATCAGAACTGATGAAAGTTAAAAGTCATCCATTTAAACTATACTAATTATTTATTGTTATTTTCATATGACACCCATCGATTAAATGTGATACTACAGCAATAATACCAGAAGATTTTATGTTTCTATTTTCTCATGCGTTGAACTTGTTTACTTAGGGTCGACAGGTCGCCTCATTGTCCTCATTAACATATTCTTATCAATGCGCAGTACTGTATTTTGAACAACAATTGCACGTGGCTCGAGACGCTCGTTGCGCAATACTTCCAACACCTAACAATTGCAACTTTTTCTTGATTTTTTCCCTTTTCTAAGAACGGCATATATAGTTAGATTCTACTTCGATATTTATTCAGATTTTCATTAAAAAAGAGTACAAGACCTGATAACTTTAGTGAGACATGATTATCAGCCACAATAATACTTTAGAAGAGAGAATTCGTAGTTTGTATGTTACGGTACCCCTCTTCTTCACTCCTTTATTCATTATTTCTTTACAAGTTGTTTTACATCGGTGAGTAAAACAACAACTTGTGTGACTTAAGTAATGATCCTAACATTTCTTAAACCGTCGAGTTTACGAATGGAGATTATTTTTTTTAACTGAGTTCATATTGTCGATGCCAAAATTAGAGAATGGTAGATGTTCCTGTTTTAGGTTCTGCAAGCTCACCTCTTGTCAAGTCTACAAGAATTTCATATCTAATGCATACAATATTCGTTAGTATCATTGACAAGTATGTTAGACTTCTCATTGATATTTCGCTTCTTCCTATCTTTCCGCACCGTTCTTTTTCTCCAATTTAACCGGTCCCGCACTGTCTTTATTCGGGTCTAAGCTTAATGTATAATACTAATTTTCAAACAAATGTGCCTTGATTTTAAAAATTACTAGATCTCGGACTCCAGTTAACTTATGCTGAGTTTGACATACAGCTGATAACATTGTATATGTCGGTCTTACGATTTCTCATGAAATAAATATTTCTGTATTAACCAATTGAAATGTGAGATTGTTGAACCATAAATAATCTCGAGTAGATTTTTGTAGACATATCAGGGATTAGAGAGAAAATACTCATCAATAAACTTAAATCGTGTGTTACAGTACATTTCGATCCGATCCGCACAAATCTAAATGACGTCAATTGTTTAACAATTGAATGAAATCGCATTGGGAATTGGCGAGAGTGTAATTAAGAGACACTATGTAATTTTACATTCAGATTCGAATTCGTAAAATGATTTCGATGCTGTACTTAATTTGCAGGAGTGTGTCTGGTGTCCTCTGAGATTTTATTCATCACACGATTCCCAGCTTAAAAAATATTCAAGGTCTCACAAACTGTAAAGATTTGTTCACTGAATGCGACGAATGCCAATATGGACCGTCTCTAAAAACTACGTTGCATGGAATTGCAAAAGTATCACCATAGGAAATTTAGACGCAAAATGTGAACCAGAGCGAGGCAAATAATGTTTAGTTGCAAGCTTCGCTTTAACAGATAATGGTTAATTACGAGCTAGGGCGCGATATTGAACAAACTTACAGAATTATTCTTTTTTAACTTTTTGCTAACATCAGTGTGCCAATACGGAACCAGAAGAAATGTGTGCAAAATTTAAGACAACGAGAGAAAGAATAGAATGTAGATATTTTTCTTCCTTGTGGTTGATACTGATTCCATGTTTAATATTCATTCCATGTTTAATACTGATTCCATGTTTAATACTGATTCCATGTTTAATATTGATTCCATGTTTAATACTGATTCCATGTTTAATATTGATTCCATGTTTAATACTGATTCCATGTTTAATATTGATTCCATGTTTAATACTGATTCCATGTTTAATACTGATTCCATGTTTAATACTGATTCCATGTTTAATACTCATTCCATATCTCAGCTTGATGGTAAATGGCATGGTAGTGAAAGAAGTTCAAAAAGAAGCCCTTCTCTGCAGTTTTCGCTAGAATCCAAGTATACGTCTAAGTGTAGTTTTGACGAACTTAACAGACCAGATTCAAATAAAGTAGCATCAAAATGTTTCAACCACAGTCCTAAGTCCATTCGTGATTTCGTTTTTTTTTGGGGGGGGTTGTTGGGGAAGTGGGGTTGGGGTTGCGCATACATAACGAAATATACCTGAGAGTGAAATACATAGATTATTACACAAAGCTCAGTCAGGCCTGGCAGTATTATATAAAATCACATGGGTATACACTTCATTTTCATATCACCTCCTCCGTCCGTTCGCTTGCTATTAACATGTAACATAATTCTGTGCTCTGTTTGTACCAACATGACTCCAGTTTAAACCTATGATTCCAGTTAGCTGAATACTCAGATCTATAGATTAAAATCTGCATGATTATGCGGCACTTAAGAAACAATAGCTCTGCTGAGTGAGACTACCATTTGATCTCTAAAACAGTTTCTCCAGTTTAACTGTATAATTGAATAGTTTTTAATTCACACTGACAAATGATTTCATTCCTTACAGACGACTATTTCATCTTTCAAGTTAATACAAACTCAGAATTCTTACCGCCAGTATTAACTAATCAGGCCACTGCATGCATGAAAATATTAGCGATAGATGGCGTCAACCAATTGGACTTTTAACGTTCTCTGTAGGTATGAAAGATGAAATATTCTACAAGTGAAAAGAAATACTGATATGCATTTACCATCAGATATAAAAATTATCCAAACTGTTTACTGCTTATTCAGTAAAGGATCAAAACATAAAAATGACGAAGCTAAAGACAAAAAAAAAAACGAAAATAAAAACGTAAACTGCGGATTACGGTTAGGTAGTCCATAGTTAAAATTTTCACTTATCTGGGCATGTTCAACCTCTGTTTTATACAGTTAAACTGGGATGATGAAACAAATACCATGATTTGTAATGATACTATGACTCACCTAAATCAGAGAATAAAAATAACGAAATGTTTCGTACCTATGACCTTTCTTTGCGAAAATCTCTTGTGACAAACATAAAATTTAAAAATCACACTTGCATGAAAGAAAAAAAAAAATCGGTTAAATATATACAACACTTTTACAGATTTGATAGATTAAATACTTTTGGGAATTAACCAATCACACATTGCCTCTGGTTCATTTTTCATTGGTCCATTAAGAATCGGCTAGAGTATGGAAGGAGAATTAACTTAGCCGTATGATTTTCTCAGTGGGTAAGGTAGTGACAAGAGCCATGAATAGGTACCTATTGTCTGTACATATGGTCATTTATTTTGATAGTTATGCTAAACATCTTACCCTACTGGTGCAACTACACGGTATTTAAAATATTTTCTGTAAGGCTCCATTAACTTTGGCAGAACATATAACCATTCAACGACGCATTGCTTTGTTTATTTTTGTTAAAGATATATGTGTCACATAATCGAATAATAAAATACATTTCTCCAGTTTTTATAAAGCATTATTTCCTATATGGGACAGACAGTATGACGTTAGAAAAGCGCATGTTATCACCTATTGGAAATAAAACTATAACCCGTATGTTAAAGTTATGAATGAGTCCCAGTCCATCGCCACCTTACGTCGCCTTATCCGTGGGTCCAGATTTTGATGTCAGTCCATTGCATTCTCAACCGCTGAATTACTTGTATTCCTATTTGCTGCTATCACTTTTTCGTCTTGAAATAGGAATACGATGGCAGCATTGGGATTTGATGAAGGTGTAATTATGAAACAAGATGGTAGGTGCTTTTGCATTAAGATCCGATCCATGGGAATTGACGCAAATTCTTAAAGGATTTCGATTATGTACTTGATTTGCACCAATATGATTTGTGTCCTGCGACGTTTTATTCATCACACGATTCACAGCTCATAAAATATTCAAGTTCTAAGAAGAGTGCTAAAGATTGTTTCACTGCATGAGACAAATTGTAATGTGGAGTGTCGCTAGCAGTTTGCATGTCATGGGAGTGCAAATGTTTTACCATAGGATGTGAAATGCAAAACAAAGTAAGGCAAATGTCGTGCATAGACGTAATCTTCAACGTAGCCGATATTTCTTATCTACTACGTTTTAGGAGGCGGAGGCACGGCACTAACTGAACGTAACAAATAGTTTGCATTATCCCCACGCATTAGCTATGAAACCATCGGCCTATATGTCCATCTGTCCGCAACTTTGTAATTATTCTGACCACCTCTAAGAGGAGTATTATAATCGGATCCAGTGGAAGCCAGTGGTGAGAAGTTCAAAATTCAGTTATAATAACATTTTTATTTATTCTCTGACCGAAGGTTGTGTAAAAAAAGTAACCAGTGGAAATTACTGTAAACTCTAAAGCAACAAATAAGAAATAAAGTGTTGATTTTAGCTTTCTTCATTAGACACATATTCATGGTCGCTGCATTATGGTGCTGGGACCAAAGCATCAATGAAATTAACAATTCAAATGAAAAGTTTTCCTTTGCAATTGAATTTCAAGGGGCAGTTAGGAACTTAGTTGAAAATATAAACAAATGAAACACGATTAAGTGTTGATCTAAGGTTCCTTATGTCAGGTACTGATATATTGGCCCTGTTTAAGAAACCGAGACACTGTAGTAAGGTAGATAATGATCGAACATAATGAAGTAAACTCTCATTAGCATTTCTCGACGGCATCAAAATGTCGATAAGAGTATAGGTTTACTGAACCTACCAAAGCCAGTTTATATAAAGTATTTTCAAAATCTAGAAAGCACGGTCACAAGGCCAGTCAGTTGTATTTATTTTAAAACGTATGTTTGACTTGACTCTATATTGAACAACATGGCGTAAAAAAGCATGGATCATTCAGTCCAGACACGAAACTGTCAGTGCACAACACACGAACTATGACTCAAGACTCCAATAATAATCATACATGGCCTATCTCGATATCATTGAAATTGGCATGTATTTTGAGACATAAACTATACTAAAATCACGACAGCGTCGCACTGACAGCCTCACTGTGTTTATATACTGATGACTAGAAGTTTTACAAATTTGGGCAGACTTGTTTTTCTGTATGTTGCTCAAAACGGTTTCAGGATTAAAGAACCTAGTTCCATCGCCAAAAACGCCTAAGTTCAAAAACGGAACTCAGATTTAAAATTCAGAAATTATGATTGTGGCTAAATTTACTATGAATATATGAAGACTCGCCAGAGTTTCAGAATAGCTTAATTTAGTTAGCCCTATGCTTCATAATTGCTACGTTTGACACCTGACATCATTTTTCGTGAAGACACTTCATAGCGCCTGCTTATTATTTGGGGATGAGCTTCTTTTCTGAGCCAATCAAAGTCAACTTTTTAAAACAGAGATGGTTTCTGACTTATTACACAAAATAGGTCAGTGCTAAAACTCAATATTTTATATTTACGCGATTTATGCTAATCATTCTTCTTGCAAAAGCATTATGCTTTCTTCTCGTTAAAGATAGAAAATCACAACATGGCCTTAATAAGTTTCGTTTAAATTTCATATCAACATATTGCTACGGATATGGAAGGTTTGAATGAAAAGTTTAGAAAACAATAGGAAGACAAATCGGATCAAGTATATCTATAACGACAATGGTAGAACTAGTATCAGAGATTGAAAAATAATTCAAAGATTACTATTACCAGAAAAGTATCGACTAATAATGATCGAACTGATTGTTTCATTTGTTGATTCTTTTCCTTCTATTGGCAGAAATGGATTTATAAATTACACATAAAAGAATGAAATGAAGATTTAACCCAGGTATTATACTATGCCAAATTCGGGCACTGAAAACATAATTACTGCTGATAATTATCAAGAGTCCACACGAAATTTGCCACAAAAATAATTACCGAAAAAGTACTGAATTTTATGAACGTCAGATTGTCGATATATTTCTTTTACTGGAAATCTTTGAGTTGTAAAAATATGTAATAATAAATTCGAATAGTTAACATGGTTTAAAATTTCATCAACCGCAGAAAGTAGCGAATAGTTGAGAAAATAAAATCCTCCTTGCAAAGACTGTAAGCCATTCTTTACAAACTATGTTTAGCAAGATTACGCTGAAATTATGTATGTTCACGCCTGCATTGAATAATTTAGAACTTAATACATGGATCATTTTATGATGGCAACAGATGGAAGTCAACGTATTGATAGAAGTATAAATATATACAGACAACATATGGCTAGTGGTATCAGTATTCAAGAGATTTATTCTCTTAACTTGCTTGTACGTTTTAGAAATCGCGTATTTAGAACTGCTGCACGTTTGGAAAGTTAGTTACTATTTGTTTCAATTAAAGAATACGAAGAGGGTTAAATCTGTTATTTAAATAACATCTTTAAGCCCAATGGTTAGTCGTATTCACGAACTACATTGATTTGATCATTTAACTGTAAGAAGATGTCTTTTCTATCAATGAACGTTAACTAACACCGCACATTAGGTTGCTGCTCATATTATTAAAATTCCATACCTTGTTTTCAATGACACGAAAGAAAATAAAAACTCAAACAGCCATCGGTATTTTTGCATTTCCATGAGGCACATGGCACTGTTGATTACTGCACGAGATTACTGTAGTTGCATTATCTCAAAGAGTCTGAAAATATACACTTGTTTTCTAGTCTTTTAGATAAAAGTGAAAGCTCATTTCTTTTGTTTTTCCTTTATATATACATTTTGTCGGACATAAATAAGAGATACTTTAGTCACCATAAGCTTTGTTTACTGTTTCTTCTCGAGCATAATATACAAATTCTAAGAAATATGTAAAGTGCAACTGTTCATTTAGAGAGACACACCTTCATAACTTTGTTCGGTCTCAACTGTTTCAATAGTTATGCTATGTTTACTTTTGGCGTAAACAGACCCAATCTTTTTACGTATGTCACCTTGTTCTGTAATGTGGAGGGGGCAGGTAGTTGTGCTTCTGGCTGCACATCTACCTTCGAAGTGTTCCGCCACATTAAAAATGACTTCAAGCCAACATCTAATACATCTAGAATTCTTTATATCACCTAGAAGAAGCGATGCACTGAATCATCATCCGGAAAATCGTATGAAGAATCAGAAGTGTAATGTACGAAACATATATAGATGTTAAATCACATTGGAGAACATTGCACAATGAGAGCAAAAATGGTAACAACCATTATAATAATGTTGATTACATTCACGTTATCTGAGAACTCGAATAAAATCTAAATGACGATGTTTTTACAAAAAAATAGGTCCATGTTTATATTAAGTGAGATATTTTCTGAAAGAATTTGATTTATATAAGTCGCTGAGTCAGAAATTACAACTGACTTGTATCAAAGAGGTGTTGTGATCATATATCATCATTCTTTCATCAACAAGTAGTGTTAAATGAATCAAAGACGTTTTTGTGCTCTCGGTTTCATTCCATGTTTTGGTCGTACTCTCAATGAAGGTTTTCTGCATCAAACGCGCTTAAGTTTCTGCGCCTAATTAAAAAGGATGAACCCTCACATTTATTCAACAACCCTATTTTTGCAAAGCCGGCGTCAGTTGTCCTGTATAATATATATCATAAAAGTAATCTTTCCTTAAAAAATAAAATAAAGCAGTTATAGAAACACAAAACAAAACATGGCAAAATAAAACATAGAATAATCGCACGTTCATACAGAATGCTTTTTTCTCTAGATATAAAGCTTCATTAAGAACTACGTTTGCAGACATGCTAGAATTTTTTCGTGAATAAATATGGGGCTTGCATTGCTTGAAGTAGATAAATCAAAGGGTGGATTTGCCAAAATTGTCACACAATGCAGTTAGGTACTTGACATTTGCAATTTATGTGACATATCTTCTTCCGATTACTGACAAGAGTTTTAAAGCAAACATAGTTTAGGGAACACATGAGAAACCTATGCTAAATGTATTAAATACGCATACGCATTACGGCCAAATCGTGTTTTTCCACATAAAAACTACAAATTTAGACTTGTCATCTCGAATACAATTATTGAACATCTCGGGCTCAATGTTTAATGATATCTAGTGACAAGTCTTAAACCTAAATCTTTTTGAAACATATCTATCTTTAATTTCAAGTAATTGCTAACGCGATATGGTCTGAGAGTAATTTTAATGCTTATTGCATTGTACGCCGATAGAACCAACATTAACCCCAGTCGTATATCAGAACTACATTAAGTACTATTTGGATAACATGGAAGCTCTTCATGCAGTAATATTATATTTTAATTCTTGAAGACATGATGAATGTGCTTCATTCTCGAGAGTAGATTTTGGGTTTTTACAAATGCTTTCCACACAACAAAAGGGCTTGCAATTTACACCTGTGCAAGTTGAACCATGATTAACGAAGTGCATTTATAATGTACTTGTCTTTTTTTACTGCTGACAAAAAATTTAAAAGAATACTGCAATAAAACTCTGGGGTCTAGACACATAATTAAACATTTTAATAGCTCATAATTACAATCCAAGAGATCTTGTTTCTTTGTCTAGAAACAACCCAGATTGCAAGATCCGAGCTGAAGCTTCGTAATATTAGCGAATGTACTGAGATGTTTTATGTACTTTTATCAAAAAGCACTTAGCACTTAAACTCAATGATTATCGACACATAATTAAACATTTAAATAGTTCTTGGTTGTAACGCAAGAGATATTGCTCCATTGTCTTGGAGCCCGTCAAATTGCGAGCGCTGGTGATGTAAACTCTCTTTATTTACAGCCAAATAGACGTAATGCATCCTCTGATTTGCAGTTAAAGTTTGAACTTGAGTTTCCTAGGCTGTCAACGAAAGTAGATAATCAAGAAGTACTCAGTTATTTAAGCGTACTGAACTTGCAAAATAACGAGTTAAGCAATAATCCAAGTTTACGTAGACAAACAATACTGTCATACATGAATGTATGACTGAATGCATGCATGCATCCATACAAATATACATACATACGAGGGTTGCTCAAAAAGTTCCGGAATAATTGAATATCTTTTACACAAACCATTCCATCGTCAGACAAATTCCCCCGTCTGGAATTAAAAACGTCCCAATTTAGGACATGATGTCATTTTAGGTTGCTGACATCACACGCTTATTGTCTTCTTCTTAATATATCACACAGACCAACAGACAAACAGAAACACACCGACGAGGTGGCAAAATGGATAAATCTGATTTGGAGTATAGTGTAATTGTACATAAAATTAGGAAAATTGTTTACACAGAACAAACCTTTCTTGAATGCTGTTTATGGATCTAAAGTTTTTGCTAAATATGGAAATTAGTTGGTGAATAAAACGTTTTAGTGATGATAAGGAGACAGAGATGGTGTGCGAAAAGGACAGTTCTTTCACAAGAAGCAGGCGAGTCTGAATAAATTTTATATTCGTTATGTTCTATAACACACAAAGAACAATTCTGAACCATATCTTATCAGACAACACCACAGTGAATGGACAATACTCTGCCATACTAATCAGATAAAGTGTCTCGACCAACTGAGAATGACTTCATTTTGCATCAGGATAAAGTCCCGGACAGACCATCACATTTGTAGTGCAGACTTTGCAAAGACTTTGCGTTGAAACCCTAAATCACCCACCACGCAACCCAGACATAAACTCCATGTCCACCGAAATTGAAAGATTCATTACGTGGAAACCATTCAAAAGCATATACGAACTACGGTATATAATTAGCGGATGGCTACTAATGTCGTTATCTGACCGGCTGCTGCACGTGCTCAGGACGTAGGTTACAATCCATTAAGTCAGAAGGAAGATGGTCTGAGAACAACTAGTAAATTAAGGTAAACACTAAAGGAACTTTTTCTTTAAAGTGTTTGGTCTATATGTTTTTGATCAACCCTGTGCATACATTTAAGACAGAGCATGTCAAAAGTATAGCACTGAAGATGGTAACCTTCATGATGACCTTTCAAGGTTAACCAAAGCTAATGAGATACAAATTAGATGCTTTTTCATCATTTAGTTATGTAATATGTTTAGTTTGTAGAACTCATTATGAATCAATAGTAAAGCGACTCCTTGGTAAAGAATGATGCATTCTTTACCTCATCATTCACATTTCAATGTAACGAGTCCATGCTACTGTCTCGGGGTAGCTTCAGAATATTCTGATTAGAGTATACCTTACGAAAGGGTAAACGTACAGCATAGCAGAGTAAAGCTGTTCTATTTGGAAAACAATATTGTTTTAGACAGCATAAATAAAATTGCAATAATCACAACAAAGAAAACAAACTGTTTTGCAAAATTTTGTACGAATTGATAAACACTGTAAGTAGCCTAGGATATGTGAAATTTGCATGTACTTCTCCGTTTATAGTTTTGGTAATTAATTGTTTTATTATGGGGAATCAGTGCTGGGATGATATTTTTCAGAGTAATATTACGAGTCTATGCTTTTGAAATAAGTAACAGAAAAGAGTGAAAACAACAAGCTATGTAAAATTTAACAAATAATTTATTTTCCTAGAATACGAAGTGAAAAATGAGGAAAACGAACTTACGGTTTTGCGAATCAAATCCAAAAATAACCCAAGAATTAAATAATAAAAGTCCTAGTAATAAAAAGTCCCGATGAAATCCAGAATTGAAGGCGATGACGTCTGTAATATCCTACGAAGTGCAGATGTGTCAACAGTCTCTTGTTGAATCACAGAAAATATTATTCCAGTTTTGAATTCAGTATAAATTCTAATGAATGTCTTAATCCGAGAATTTTGTTAGAGCACTTTTGTATTTCCAGGGAAAAGAATTGCTTGAATTCAACAATTTGAAGAAAATAAAATTCAACCCAAACTGGCTACAACATAATGCAATTTACCGTCTCAAGTGTTTTAAGCCCAACTCACAAAACCTTTATCAAAACATCAGTTATACGACTAATTAAGACGCAAAACAGATTCCCGGATGAGGGTCAAACTTCATTCTTCTGGAAAAAATAGAAATTTGTTAACAATTGATATATGCTTAATATCATGTAGTCCAGGTATGACCTTGATTCAGCTTAATGATTCTTACTCTGAGAAAGATAAAAAAAAAATTTTTAAAAATTGTTTACCAAAACTATCACTGATTTTGGAATAAGGTCAGCAAGTAGATATAATGTTTCTGTTATTAGTTGTTTACGTCAATGAAATAAAAAAAATAATAAAAGTCAATCAGATCAACAGAACTGAACCCAATTTTGGATAAGGTCAAGTCCAGTAAACAATGTTACATTACAGTAACATGTAATGGAATAAAAACATTTAAAACTAACAAACAAATAATTTAATTAAATATACATGACAGTAATTAGTCAATAATTGGACACAAGCTTCACATTATTCACGGGGCTTTATGGGGTAAGGATTAGATTCATATGGACGCTCCTAAAACGGTTAACATAAGGCATTCTTGGGATATTCTTACCATTATGTGTTTGGTCATTTAAAATAGAAATAAGTTTGTGCATTACGAGTTTGGGTTATATGTATGGGTAAGTAGCATGATATACCTATGTACGGCTTAGAAAAAAGTGATGAGAAGTCATACGAAAGTTTAGCAAGATAAACGATGCAAGTGTAATTTAGTGTCTCTTGAATGAGTGGTGGTTAGTTGATTATCTGACAATAACTTTTGATGTTAGCGCGTTTAAGAGCCCTTCAGTAGACAAAGTCTATTGTTTTGAGGTCCCTGAAAAGTGGTAAAACAAAAAACATTGACCTCAAGCAAGATTCACACATTTTTGTTTGGCTCAGACATAAGTCGCTGTAAGATCCCTTGGGCCTGAAAATATCAAGTGTCTCCTCTTAGTACATATAGCGCTCTACATGTATAGGTTTTCTTTGTTATATCGAATATAAATATTTAAAGGAAAATTATTTGGTTCATGGGGATTTGTTTTGTTTTGTTCTTCACTTACTGCACATTATTGATAATATCATCCCTGGCATTCAACCAATCAAACGCCGCTATCTGAGTCATTCGAGTAGGTGATTGACTCAGTTTTTATCCTTTTAGACCTTTGTCTCTGATAGCGAAGAAAATCCTTCTAGCCTGCTGTATTTGTTTTAAAACTAAATATTTATAACCAATAACATATTGAAATGTAATCCCAAGACTGTCCAAGATTCATTTTGAGAAATTCTATGATGACGAAATCAGACACTTCCAATGCAAAATGAAAGATAAGACCTGAGTAAACCATACGTTTTCCCCAACCGGATTTGGGCGTCAAACTTATTGTTCATTCGAATCAATCGACTGATTAGGCTGAAAAATCGTGAACAATTAAGAACAAATTTGTTCAGTCCTTTTACCAAAGCTTCATTGCCATGCTAAATCAAATTAAATTGTAGCTTAATTTTTATAAATAATTTTTCAAACTTCGGAGTGATGTCGTTCGATAATGATTTCGGACTCATTTACTACAGTACAAATAAAGGATATTTAACATGATGACCTACCTCTAGCGATATATAGGAAACTATGTTAAACAAATAATTACCATAAAATAATCGATTTATTTTTTATTTCTGTTCTAGTTATGTCCTTATATGAGGAGATTTAAGTTGTTGTTTTTTACATTATGAAAATTACACTTTGATATATAGTTTAAGTTGCCTTCTTAATATACAGTACAGTAGTCCAAAACAACTGGAAGGTAAAACTTAATTTTACATAAAGTACAAATAATAATCGAAAGTTAAAAGGCTTGGATGGAAATAAATGATGACAAAGATTCAAAATATATCATGATTCTGCTTTAATCGCATTCAAGTTTCACAGTGTTAACTTACCAGACTTTGAGGGCGAGCCTCACGTTTGTATTCAGATGTCTTCGACGATACATGACCCATAAATTCTGTTTATGTACATGCCTGTTTAATATGTGAATGTTCAACTTTTATCAACATGGAATTATACGCAATATATTGGTCAGACAGCTTCGAATATGTTTTATCTAACATGACGTACCAGAGTAGTTTAGCTGGCAACCAATTTCTCCGTCACCCCTCTTCTGATAAATGGCAGTGGTGTGACTAATGACATTGTTATTGAGGAAACAGTGTAACCTTAAGTATTACTGTTCATGTTGGTTCTAATTCTTGACACAAAAAAGCCACTGGCTGCCAATTTAGAATGGCACACAAGGAGGTATAATTTTCCTACCAAAAATACTGAGAAATACACTTATTGCTAAATGATCAAGCTGACGAATTGATTAACCCTGCTAACAGGAAGAAAAAATAAATCACTGGGAACGACTGTGGCTTCTGGCCCTTATTTAGACTGAACAAGATAGTAATGAAATAATTATACCAATTTTGTTAAATGTACGTCATCTTTCACATATTATAGTTTATCATTTATGCATTTTCATGTAATGCTATCAAATAATACACTCAAAATTTGGCGATATTGCAAGACTAGAAAATTTGTTTTATATTAGGCTAACGCCATTGATCAGGAAGTATATCTTCGCTGGATAATAGTAGTCAGTCCTTTTCTTTTCACATCGACT
>JAECUM010040773.1:0-2500 GCA_016617855.1 Megalonaias nervosa
TACCTAGACCAAGTCAGGCAACCAATATTTGTTGACCATTATGTGTGCGTCAACAAGATTCCCAGAGGCAATTCCCTTGAGGAATATTAAAACCAAAACCCAAACTAAAAGCTTTGATAAAGTTATTTTACTCCATTTGGCCTTCCTAAATCTGTCCAATCGGATCAAGGGTCAAATATCATGTCTGGAAATTTAAGCTTGTTATGCTTGCATTTGGCACTCAACAATTCAAGTCAAAAGTGAAACTATGGTTTCACAAAGCTTTATTTGAGAGAATATTTGAGTCTTGTAATAGAAGACATTCTCTCTTGCCCATTCTTCAAAATTTTCTTCAGATTAGATTTTATGGCCCTTTCAAAGTAAAGAAGAAAATGAATGAGTTAAATATTAATAATAGTACTCTGATCTAAATAAATTAATGAGTACTATTATTTTGAAAGAGATAGCCAAATAAATTATGCAATTAATTTAGTTGTACCTGTTCCACTAACTGAAGATTTAAGTGAAGAAATTCAATCAGACACTGTTGATCTTGAAGTAACAAATCTTCGGAATCCGGAAATTATGAAAGATCTGGACCAGAAACTTTCACATTTACACCAACCAGAAAGGAATGAACTTAAACAGTTATTATTCGAATATGAGCACTTGATTCCAGATATTTCTACGAGGACAAACAGAATTTTTCATGACGCTGAAATTGTAGATTCAAAACCTGTGAAACAACACCCATACAGGATGAACCCTCTCAAACTGGAATACTTGAAAAAGGAAATTCAGTATTTGCTAGAGAACGATTTCATAGAGCCAAGTAAAAGTGTTTGGAGTTCACCATGCATATTTGTTCCGAAACCGGATAAAACCTTCCGTATGTGCACTGATTATAGGAAGGTGAACAGTGTGACAAAAACAGATTCATTTCCATTACCAAGAATCGATGATTCTATTGATAAAATTGGAAATGCCAAGTACGTCACCAAATTTGACCTTCTGAAATGATTTTGGCAAATTCCACTTACGGAAAGAGCGAAAGAAATTTCGGCATTTGTGACTCCAGATGGACTCTAATCAATATAAAGTAATGCCATTCGGGAAGAGGGGTTCCCCAAGTACTTTTCAACGCATGATGAATTTGATTACCTCAGGTCTAGAAAAATGTGATGTTTTCATCGATGATGTCATCATCTACAACGACACCTGGAAAGAACATGTAGCATCTAGCCACAATTCGGAAATTCTTTGAAAGACTTACTGATGCAAATTTGACAATCAACTTATCTAAAATTGAGTTTTGCCGTGCTTGTGTAATTTTTCTAGGACATATTGTGGGACATGGTCAAGTTAAACCTATTGATGCTAAGGTCAAATCTATTTTTTTTCGATTTTTGGGTATGGTCGGATACTATCGAAAGTTTTGTTCCAATTTTTCTAATATTGCTGAACCTCTGACAAACTTGTTAAGTAACAAAAATAAGTTTCTTTCGAGTGAAAAGTGTCAGGAAGCTTTTGATAGATTAAAAGCCATACTCAAATGTGCGCCGGTTCTCACAGCTCCAAATTTCAATCAATCTTTCAAATTATCTGTGGATGCAAGTGATGTTGGGGTTGGAGGAGTATTGATTCAAGAAGATAGAAATGGTGTTGATCATCCAGTGCGCAATTTCTCTAAGAAATTAAATATGCACCAAAGGAATTACTCAACAATCGAGAAAGAATGTTTGGCTTTAATATTGGCATTACAACATTTTGAAGTTTACATTAGCTCAGCTCCTTCTCCTGTTGTTGTGTTTAGTGATCACAACCCCCTTACTTTCATCGACAAGATGAAAAATTAAAATCAAAGATTATTAAGGTGGAGTTTGTTTTTGCAAGAATATAATCTCAACATCAGGCACATCAAAGGAAATTGATTGCAAATGCACTCTCCCGTGCATAGAAATATCATTTTCATCTACACCTTGTATAATTCATAAGAGTTCTTTTTATGTAATTTTCTTTACCTCATGTATAGTTTACATATGGTAAAAAAGAAAGCTTTATTACATAAATCTTTCTTTTGTTTCTTTATGGGGGAAAGTGTTACGAATATGTAATTTAATTAGTTGTATGTTAATTTTAAATTCTTTTTCATTTTATTTTTGTATCATTACATTTTATTGCAATGTTTATTTTTACGGGATCTGATATTTTTGAAAGATATATTATGTTTATATGAAACGTAGTATGACCCGCATATGCACGCTTTTATCTTGCTATGGTTTGTCGATTTAGTAAACACTACGCGAAAACGATTTGTTATTGCCAAGGTCATTTTCTTGCCCACGTGTAATTGCATTGTTTACTGCGTTATTTGATGATGAAATAGCCACTCATTCCATCGTGCGTGCATGAAATGACGTCTTAGTTCAGTTTAAAAATACTCAGATCCCCGTGAAATATTCAGTCGTACAATATATCTTCAAGAAGAAAAATATATTTATATTAGGTGCCGGAAAGAGTT
>JAECUM010040773.1:5000-30846 GCA_016617855.1 Megalonaias nervosa
GTCGTCGTCTTCTTCTTCTTCTCACAATTTAATGAGAAATGTATCCATATATAATCAGCAGAAACAGTGATCTTCATAAGTACCTTTCTACTGTGTTTTCCTTTTTTCGCAAATCAAATTATCAACTTCTGATTTTTTTCTATTTCCAAAAATCACCCTTTGAGTTATTTGTATGTTCCGAATGAAACATTCTCAACTATATTGACTTCATACATAAATAAATAATGTCATTTCCGTGCAGCGAGCAAGGTTTAATATTTACACTTTTACAAGAAATGCATAAAACCTTCATTTTAAGAAGATCCTTTCAAGTGCTGACAGCATGTCTCCAAGTATAAACTGGTAACCATAATATGACACTAAATATTGACATATCTATATTGGCTGTAGCTTGGTAATTCAAAAATATTGACCCGTGTTGTACAGCCTATCCACTAAAAATTTAACAACACTACGTATGATGACGAACGCTGCACTTGAAGTGATAGTCAAAATAAATTGTTGACAATAGAACATAATTAATACCTTTTATATGCAATAAATGTTGTCCCAAGAAATGATATCGAATGTTAACTCCCAGCTAACGAGGAGAAACAATGTATAGTCAAAAGTTTTTACCGTCCCGCTCCCGCATGTTTTCGCGTTGCAGGATCCAGTTTTTGCAATTTATTCATGAAGGTGCTGCGATATACAGTTCTTGTGAAGGTACTGAAAAAATAAAACAATCACCATAGTGAGATACTGAATATTGGCATACCTACATCGGGTATAACACGCTGATTTACAAATATTTACTTATGTCATTCTTCCTAGCAATTTCAATGCACCACCGTACCGATCCCGTATATTCGGCTGGACCCAGCTGTTACGGGGCTATGGGAAAAGTAATGGCTGGCATAGCAAAATGAGAACGCCCCCACATCAGACGCATCCTGTGAATGCACTTGATAATTACTAGGTTTGCTTGGAGATTTGGTCATTAAATGTCGTTCTTACATTATACAGCCGCTTGACTATATTGTATCTTTCTAATAAGGAACATGCGACCTTTCTTTCTGAGATGGTTATGTCTAACAGTGCAAGGATCTGAATATAAAGAAACAAGAATCTGAATATAAAGTTCATCAAGTTCATGTTTTTTTAAACCTCGGGTCAATGTCATTTTATCTTTTAGTACTTTGCCTTCTATTTCATACTTTGATCATTCGAATAATTTCCTTTTGTAAAAGAATAACTCTTTATTTTGCTTTGGTTCGAATGTAGACTCTCTATGAGTATTTATTTTTCTATTAACCTTGTCTCATTTGTCTATCCAATTCACCCTGTGAGTTTTTCTCCTGTAGATCCATTGCATTGCAAGTATATGCGTAGGATAACATCTTTAAATTAAGTTTCTATATTTAGAAATGTTGTAGTATTCGGGTTCAAATGTGTACCGAATGCACTCATGTTGATATCTTTTCTTTGGTGACTTTGACATTTGTAGTCTCGCTTGTAGTTGCGCTTGAAATTTACGTATCAATGCAGGTAGTTGTTATAAGATTGTTGACAGTGGCTTTGGTAGCTCACAACTTTCCAATGCTGATTTGCCTGCCACATCAGATGAAGAGGACGGCGCGTGAGGCGGCTGCCATTATTGAAAATTTAAATATTAAACAGGCAAAATCGTAAATATAGCCTTCCTGGCAACATATTGTTTTATGCCTGTTATTATTTGTCCGACTGTTATTGTCATGCTGGAGTATTGGCAATACACCTCTAGTTAGAAAAATAATGTTTTTGACTGTTCTGTCCTTCCTCTCATTCAGAAGAGCGACATGCAGCTTATAATGAATTTCCAGTGATACTTTCTTCATGATCTTCTCGCGGGTTTCTTCCTCCTCGTCTATCAATTGCTTCAAATTTTGCCACGTCGATGATACGTTTTCATTCATAGTGGCAGGACAATAAAATATTTCAGTCATATAAATCGTCATGGAGTGGAAATGAGTGCTGACATTATGCCATTTTCCGCCACATTAGTGCTTACTGACACAGCCGCCGTGTGTTAACACAATCCACCATATTTACTTCTTGTACAGAGTTTTCCAGCCTTTACCCGTAATAAAGTTCAGCCTAATTGATACTTTTCAGAGGAGAATTGTGTGGGCCTTGAAGTTTGAGGTATAGTGACATTATGCTTCCACTATAATCCAGATTTACGACCAGACGTGAAAGGTCCTCAACCAGATAAGGCGCGCCCTTTTGCTCAAGACAAAGTGGGAAGCATTTGACAATACCAAGAATATAGATGTCTACTAGAACGTGTGATTTGAATAAAAGCTGGGACTGGTGAATAAGCATAGCCAAAACCACGGCATTGGCGCAATAAATATTAGTATCAGCAGTATTGGCTTGTATGGACATGCCCTCACTACGTGGAACAGCGTTCATTTTACATTAGGGTGAAAAACTAACGACGCATGGCACATTGACAATACTGCACAAGAAGATAGGGCTATACAACGGCTTTGTGCAGTTCATTCAGTTCAGAATCTACCATTGAGGAGTACTTTCTTGGGTAAACCCTACTCGGCTTGTTATGTGACGTACCCGAAATTGTTTGTCAGACTGGACTAAAGTTCATTTTGCAGTTCACATACAATTTTATTAAAATGCATTTTTATCATGTTCTATAGCCTCTTCATCCCTCTTACCACATGTGGATCCTATAATCAGTCCATGTTCCAATGCAGCATTTTCAACATGTGTAGACTCTCCATCTTTTTTTTAAAATATTCCATATGTATGCCACTGTACTCACTCATAGGTTTTCCCATACACCTTGTTGTTTCCTAGATTAAGCCAAGGGTACCTGTTTTGTTGGGGGGTTTCTTTTGCCGTCTCTGATAGATAGAAAGATGCAAAGAGAGAGAGAGAGGGGGGAGGGAGATATCATCCCATTTCTTTCAAAGGTAAATGAAAAAACAGAGGATGTTAGACTAGCCTCGGAAATGTTCCTATTACTAATGCACACTTTTGCCCAGCGCTGCCTCAATTTTCGGCTTACTATACATTCCATAACTAAAACTTGATAACTCCGCGTGTTCTATTACAAACATTTGCAAAAACTTGATCTTGCAAGGCCAAAACAAAGGGATCGGAATTACAACAACCTTTGACAACGAAGTGATTTTCTGTGTTCTCCATGTGCGAAATTAGATGTCAGGCCTGATAGCAACGAATGAAAATAGTAGCATATTGACGGTATATCGTTGGATTCACATTGTACACGAGCATCAGATAAGCGTCGTTATAAAATTATAATTTTAAATTGATCTTGGCATATCACAAAATGAGCGATTGTGCGTCCTATTTAGCATAGTGAGTTTAATATTAATCTATCTACAGAAATTTTGCACTTTACCTTCAAGAAAATTAAATACTTTTTAAATGTGATCCATAATAATTACGTTTCAAAGCGTGAAAGAAAATCATTTTTGTAATAGGAAAAAAGAATCCAAAAATACTTCTAGTGCAGGACACTTCAACACTTTTATCTAACTTTTTCTGTTTATTATTTTAGCTACAAGACAACCATGTCATGCACAAAGATAAAAACATAGATACCTACATGCATACGTACTCGCATATGCACACATATAATAAACACAGTATAAATATAAATAGTTTCATGATTAAAATTTTAACAGAATATGTGATATTGTTTTTCTTTTTTTGTGTGATCGACTGATATGTAGATATTATATTGGGTTGAATTCCGAAAAGTATAGTTTCCAATCGCTCGGTAAATTAATGTTTCGACTTGCACAGATTATATTTTATGAAAGCATAATGCCTTATTAGAAGCATCTATGCACACAATTTGATGTCTATATGCAATCCTCAAAATGGTCTATATGTGTGTGTGTGTTTGTGTGTGTTTGTGTGTGATTTGGATTTTTAGCTTTAACAATTTTTCAATCACACCGCTACGATGTCTGCAATTTGGCAGTTTATTGTGATGTCTAGCACTGGGGTATCATGCCGTAGACATGTGGCATCATGCCTCACCCAGTCACATTATCCTGACGCCAGGCGGACCAGTCCTAACACTAACGCCTTAATGCCGAGCGCCAAGCGAGGCAGCTGATAGTACCATTTATATAACTCTATGGTGTGACTCAGCCATGGTTTGAACCCACGATCTCCCGCATCTGAGGCGGACACTCTAACCCATATATTCATAATTTGAAAATTATCTTTTCTAGCAAAATGTCACATTAGAAAAAGCCAGTTTGTTGTTTAAAATCTGATTTAGTTATAAATTTGAAGTTTTTAAGATTTGCAGGGTTATTTATATTTTATCTGTACTGCTTTTAATTTATTTATTTTTGTTTTAATATCATTAAATGCTATTGTAATATAACATTGTATGTTGGACTAAGCCTTCTCCAAAAACAAGTTTATATTCTACTTCACCTTTATTATTGATTTTTTGTTATTCTGGGAACAACTAATACATTGTTAAAATATTTTTATGTGTATGTGTTTAATATCAGGATAATTATTAATAGAAGTAAACATGTTTATTTGGGTCTCAGTTTGTGTTATTGGAATTCCCCTACACTCTACCTGGTGTACCTGACATTGTCCAGGTTATATATTATAATTTTAGTAACAGACTGCTTATTATGACTAACAGCTTATTTGGTAAACATTATGAACCTTCGAAAAGGTTATTTTCCAAAACGTAATGTTTTTATTTTAGAAAATGTTAATTGTGGCCTGAAGTCAAGTAGAAGACTATATAATCTTGTTACTGGAAAAAGTATACATAAGTGCTTTAAGATACAGCAGAATCAATTTTGTATTATATTTATGTCCAGAACTTCATCTGGGCTGTAATTTATGTATCCAAATTTATTTAATTCCGTGATCATTTTCTCTGGATATATAAAGTGCTCATAAAAATAGTCTTCTTGGACAGAGCCATTAACTGGGATTTATACTGAATTCAAACCTGGAATTATATTACTGTGTTTCAACAAAAGACTGCTGGTACAACAACACACTACAGGCCGCCACATACACATCAATACCGTTATCGTTGGACTCAATTTGGATTTACACTATACTTTATTAAGAAATTTCAGTTATTAGGACATGTGTATGTAACTCTATCATTAATTGGGGATTTAATTCGCAATACCGTATTTCCCTTGTTTTCCATTTTTACTTTACATTCTAGGCAAATAAATTATTTGTTGAATTTTACAAAGCTTGCTGCTTTCCACTGTTTTCTATTACTTATTTTAAGAGCATAGACTCGCAACAAAAAACAATCTTTAAAATTATCTCACAGTTGCCTCCCCCATTCCCTTCCACCCCTAACAATATCTGCCATACGGTCTGTATTCATTTTCAGTTTCAGTTGCTATCAGTAAAGAACAATATGTTGCTTTTTATAACAAAACCACTTATGCTATTTAAGGAAACGTTTAGGATCTCTGTAGTCAGTTTCAATATAAAACAAAAATGCAATGTCTTCTCGAACTTCAGAGTAAAATGTAATTTCATCTATAGGTCGCATTGGTCTCACTGCTATTGTCAATTATACTTCTTTTGACCATTCAGATTGTGCTGGATCCTGTACATGGTGTGATAGAACTAGACCCATTAGCTGTCCAGATCATTGACACAAAAGAGTTTCAACGACTGCGTTTTATTAAACAACTTGGCTGCACAGACTATGTTTACCCTGGTGCAACTCATACACGATTTGCACACAGTATTGGGTTAGTAGATAATATCAATCCTCCAGTTACTTGTTTAAAATAAGGCCCTTGTTGGCGATAATTAATAGTATGTTCTTGATTTATATATGTTTTACACAGATAATTGTGTACAATATATACGCAGCTCCTTATTTCTATACTGTTTCTCCATATATTAAGCCATATTATACCTACTTTGAATGTCGACTTGCACAATATCATGCAATGTTGTTTTTGATATGACAAAGTTTGGAGCTATCATAGCCTCAACTGATTTTATATGACCACAAGGGTACCTTAACATTAGGTGGCAATTCTGATTTAGGATGGTATGGCCAAAAGTAGAATTTAATACTTATGAAACGTCCATAGGTTTAAGGTTGTGGTCTACTGTAGGCACACTAGGAGTTTACTTCTGTGGGGGATTGTAAGCATTACTGTATACGGTATGGGGAAAAATAGGAAATTAGCATTGTGTGCAGATGAATGAAAAATAATTCAGGACAAAAAGAAACTAATAAATTCAAAACAAGACCATGCCAATAATAAATGTATTATAGTGGAAATGTAGAACTTCGTTGTGATTTAGCTATTTGAAAATAAATTGTATCTTGTTTGCGTTGATTCTAATTATCATTATAGGAGTAAAATGCACATAGTCTCGTTCCTATATATTATTATCCAGTGTACATACACAGAGGTATAGGGGTTTCTTGAACCTAATTTTCTTAAATATTGTAATTTGTTGCATTTTATGTTAAATTTGTTTAAGTAGCATGCTTGTTATCTGAGATTTATACATTTTCAATATTTGGTCTGTACAAATTGTTAAATTTTTAAACTTTTTTGCTGGTCAGTAAGACCGTAGTGTTTGACTCTCAGTTTCAATAAATTTGTCAGAAAGTGGTGGTTTCTATTGCTCATTAGTATGCATGGTCATTGACCAATAGGTATTAGTTTGGTCAAAAAGGATGTGTATTTGAGTCCGTGTTTAATTTTTGTAGATCCTCAGAGTGACCAGTGATGTTAAATTCCCATATAAAACCTCAAAATCCCCCCGATAATAAATTTGCTTTCCCACCATACCGTACGAAAATGTTGAATTTCCCTTACTCCCAGGATGACCCACGGCAGTTAAAATTACCTGTGTGGCTATAGTAGCCGAAAATGTTAAAGATGTTCTACCATTAAATTCCCCTTCAGGCTATACCAGCCCAACTAAAACTAGCGAATAATGTTCGATTCCGCCTTCGTTCAATCAAAACGACTGCGGGACTATATAGAACACCTCTGCTTGTAAGTATGTAATCTAACCAAATCTTAGTTGTCATACCAAATTCTTGATGGAACTGTCATCTCCTAAAGTGTTTATGAATATTGCATTTGTAATATACTTATGTCATTTAAGATGGGTTGTTGAATGGACAATTGCCGTAAAAATATGTATTTAGATATAGACTTATCATTTGCATGAGTTTTAACCAGAGGACCATTCTTAACTTTTCTATATAATAGTTGGTTTGCAGGACATGAGATTTAAAAAGACTAGCGATAAAAGCAAACCTTCAGTTGCTATTTTTTTTTTTTTAGTATGGGTAATTTTATTTTCCTAATCAGAAAGGTAATTACATCGGTTTCTTTAGAAGGTAAATATCCAACGTTTCGACTGGTCATCAAAGACACTTAATGAGATTAAAAGGTTTAATTTTAATTTTTTAGCGTTTATCATCTTGCCTGTCAAATGATAGACGGGTTGCAGAGATGTGACATCAGAGACGACAGCATAAAACTGGAGCCCTGGGAAGAGGAATGCATACGCATTGCTGCACTTTGTCGTGGCTTAGGTACGTTTTCAAATTTTCGATCTTTGGAAAGAGGTAATAACCATATTTTATAGGATGAGTGTGGCTCTATGTTTAAATAATTCTCCAAGATCAGGAATTTAGATAGTGCTGCAACAATCAAAGACTATTGCTTTGCATCGGAATGTAACTTTGATGGTAATAGACAACCAGCTACCTTCAGAAGATCACCTTTCTACATCTTTGCTGACAATACTATATGACTACTACTTAATTATACCCATATTCTCCCTTACACCTTCAAACGATTATACAAAAAATTAACAGAAACACGTTTTACAGCATTTTATATAAAAAAACTAGTATACTGTCTTTTCTTAGGCTAGTATCAGATAAAAACGTAGCATCTTAATATTACACGCAACATTTAATCATCGAAATATTTTAAGGACAAGGTTAGTAATAGAGCCATGTTTCTGAATCAGACACATCAAACCTTTTCATAATTTTGTATAGTTAGCTTGAAAATGCTACTCACATGACTAGGAAAAAATGACATCAACTAGATTGTAATCGGAGTGTTTGTAACAAATACGTTTAGTAAGTTGATACGGAGAAATGATACATAATTGAACAATTTAACATTGCTATAGATTTCGCAAACATAATGGAAAATGTGAAAATCAAGATGTACACAGTCCGGCATAACATTCCTCAAACAAACTGCGACATTTGAGTACATTGTATGCCAATAAGATAATAATCACTTGCATGAATAACTACACACACACACACACACACACACACACACACACACACACACACACACATATATATATATATATATATATATATAAACAAGACATCCTATCAATGTATATCATATTATATCATATTTCCATCCAAATAAAGCCTCAACAACTTGGGCTTGAATAATACTTTCCTTCCTCACTACGTCTCATTTCGATGAGATCAAGACGGAGCATTCAAATATTCAACATATAAGATAACTAATGCCACAAATGCGCATCATGCTGATGAATATCGATTACATCGTATTTCGTTGCTCAATCCATAGGTCATGGACCTTTCTCGCGAATATATGAGGAGATATGTCAAGAAAGCCATGGACAAGATTGTCGATGGAAAGTGAGTTTGTAACCACATCCAGTTAATAACTTTAGTGCTACTTTTGCTGATCATGCTTTAGCCATGTTCATTATTATTTGCCTGCATATTTATTATTCAATAGTTTTGCTTTCGAGACATTTTTCTGAATTAGATATTTGAATTTCACTTTAACTCAACGGTACTTTTAATATAATGGCATTAACTCAATATAAACGTTTCCTATATTTTTTAAGCCAGAATGTCTTAAGAAATTGTGAAATACATCTTTAGTCATTTGTTTTGTTAAGGCGTCATAACATGATTCAACTCTTTTTATATTCATCAATAAACAAATTTATATGAGTCATTTGACTGAATTCTTGCTATGACTTTAGGAGGGCAGATACGGTTATAGCGCAGATGATTTGAGTAATGATTATCGCATGGTAGGAAGGATGTCCATCATTCTTAAGAAGCGGAAAATTACACGTCAATAATCAACCCTTGCTCTCGGATCAATTGTTGAAAACATGTGGTAATCATTTATATAATGTGTGTATGTATTGTGTAATGTGAAAATCAAGCTGGTAAGTTGAGTTCGCCCTAAATTGTTTTTATGAAGATAAACACTGAAGGAAATCACTTTTTGTCAGATTACAGCTACGGTAACAATGGTTTATACCATTAACACAAATGGGACCATATACAAACAAGGATAATTAGCATTATGATCGCCATTTCTAAGTATAGACGTGTACCGTCGTAGGTAATTTAACACCAATATTAACACTGTGACACGGCGTGAAAAAAAAAATGGGAACTTTAATGGACACGTCCATACGATTAACGACAATATGCTGATAAAATAAATATATGTCAACAAGGGGAATTTAACTTTAGTCCACAGGATTAACGAATGTATGATAAATATAAACTCATTTAAATGGACTGATGGTTTTGTGATGGCGAGTGATCTATGCAAACCAACACGCCTTTTCTGAATTATCAATTGAAAGGCTATTTTGATTGTAAGTGTGTTAGATAATATCCAATCTCAGGAGTGCATCTTGTCAAGTTGCTTCTTCACGTTGTTACAAATAAACTGCTTTTGATTTTATCGTCCAAGATTTGACAAGTTCAATGAAATGTTACCAATTGTATGTACAGTTCGTGAAGGAGAGAAAAAGACGCTTCTGTAATGTCTAAAAAGCTGATAATTATACGTAATATTATGTTTTAGTGTACTTTAAGTTTGTTGCATTTTCTATTTAAATTTTTAAAACAGCAGACTACAACGTTCAGTGACTTATCGTGAAAGCGAACGGTGCAATAAGAGAGGGAGGTATTACTGCAGTGTTAGACAAAGTCATAATTCGCAATAAACAAAATCATTTGTGTAGCTTCAGAGATATAAATGATGCATCAATACAAATACAAACTGACCAAAACAGTCTTACTGACCAACAACCAAATATATTGACCAACAGCCGCACCTACTTACCAACATACACAATTATCACCCAAGCTTAATTATCAAAAACAATGTTGCTAATCAGTACTTACGCTTACATTCAATACGCAAGCAAGTATATAAAAGGATTTATAATATTAAGAAACCAACAAAAGAAACAAAATAAATCTCTTAAGGTATAGAAAATATTATCATAACCTAACTTAAGACATTGTAAGACAGTGTTGTAATATCCCGTTTTCATGATAAATCCATCAGTTTGTAAATCAATGTATGATGTTATTATGTTGTTTGCTTTAAAAACTCCAACAGAAAAATGAAACAACCTAACAATACCCGACAACCTTGTTTGACATTGTGGCAAATATAGAGATAAGAAAACTACAACAGCTTAGCTTTTGCAAAGTGAGAACCAACTTGTCACATACAACATTCACTGGATATTCTGCAAGAAACTTTACAATGCAAATTCCCCTTCACTTTTAAGTCTGAGAATATATAGAAGTGTGGTTGCTTGAAAGTATCACTACCCATCACATACCTTACAATTCTTTCAAATGAGTCTATATTACAATATCCTTGTCAGTAAATATGTCATATTAATGTTACTTGTATTGGACTAACGCTATATTACCCATGTTGGCGTAAGGTCATTTGTGTCAGCATACCGTTCCAAATGGTATTCCTATGGACGTTTTTAACATTATAGTTCACTTTTCCTCCCGTACCGATTTGAATTGGGGTCAGAATGTCTTTTCTGGGCCAAGTCTTACCCTTACCGTCTCTGAGCTTCTAGGATACATGTAATTATATGTATGACCAATACAACTATCTCACAAAACCTTAATCATGAGACTGTGACATACATTTTTATGTTCGAGAGATAAAATATTTAGTCAACTAGTATGAGTCGATGCTCTTATAATAAGTAGCAGAAACTCGTGAAAGGCAACAAGCATTGTAAAATTCGACATTTAATTTATTTACCCTAGAATACAAACTGAAATGAGAAAAAAGAACTTAAGGTAATGTGAATTAAATCGCAAAATAGTCCAAGAATTGCAGACGTAAGTCCTAATAATTTAAAATCCTGAATAAAATTCAGTAGAAGTCCAAACTAAATCCAACCACGTAAGGCGATGATGTGTATGTGAATCACTGTAATATAATTCCAGGTTTGAATTCACTATAATTTCAGAGAATTTTATCAGAGCACTTTTGTATTTCCAGAGATAATAATCAATGGAATTCAATAATTTGAAGAAATAAAATGTCCAGCCCAAAAATAAATTACTGTACACACCATATAATACAATTTACAAGTGCTACGTCGTAAAGCATAACAGCAAAATTCTCCCAGTTAAAGATTACATAGTTCTCTACTTGACATCATTTCACAATTAGCATTTTCTAAAACAAACATTACCTAATGGAAATTAACCTTCTAGAATGAACCGGATGTTTACAAAATAAAAACAATAACTTGGATTATGTACATTACACTAAGGCAGTTCCAAAACCTAGACATAAACTCAAATAAACATTTTAACTTCTATTAAAAATAATACTGAATTTCATCCCACACACTGAGAATAATTTAGCTATGCATTAGTTGTTTACACAGAATAAAAGGCAAAAAGTCCATTCGGGTCAAAGAGAAATGAACTCAATTTTGGAAAAAGTCCAAGTCCAACATATAACGTTACATTATAATAGCATGTAATGAAATTTTAAAAAATAATAAAAAATACTAATAAACAATATAAATCATATATACATAACATCAACATTTATGCACATTTGCTTCAATAATGGGGTAACAACCTTCGTTCAACACAATGCACAGTATCTCATTCTTTTCGAGAAAGAATGGTAAATTTGAGGCTACTTCACATATTGCAATTTTTATGTTCGATTCCATTAAAACAATATAAATCTAGCATGGTTCAATACACTTCAAACAAAGTATTATTTTAGCTTCGTATCAGCCAACTATGGGAAACACCACTCACCAACTTGCGTGACACCTTACACAATTGATACATACAATATATAGCGGATTGCCACCATAACCTCTCACTGCCCCCATCGACTCAAGATTAACAAATTGGAGAGAAATATAAGGTGATTATCAAGGTATTTTTCACTGTTTCTTACTGAATGAAGACCGACTGAACGTATCGATATAGTGATTACGCAATCCGTCTGCGCGATTACCGAATCTGCAGGCCAGAAATGTGACAGTAACTCAGATATGGTCATTATATGATTCCACTACAATTGGAAACAAATGAACAAGTCCCAAATGGTGATTTATCCAAATTTTTGCATGATGTCTGTTTTAAGGACATATCATTTTAATTTATCTAAAGGTATTTATTTTCTGAAAAGGTGTTAAAGCAAGTATCATGTCAAACATACTATGTGGGTCAGTTGACAACTGGGATCATGTTACTGTTTGTGAGCAAAGGATTTTTTCTAAGCAGGTAATATTTTTTACTATTAGGCTGAAAATACACAGTTTCTTTCGTATGAATATTTGCTTCTTTAGTTTGAAATAATTATGTTCAAGTAGCTTTATGTGCATCATGTCAACCGCTTTTTTCCTAAAAGACAGATTATATATATATATATATATATATATATATATATATATATATATATATATATATATATATATATATATATATATATACGAAACAGGTCTATTTCAAGGCAATAACATTCGTCATTACAGCATCAGGATCTTTCCTGTCGATTGGTTAAAAGGATATTCAATAGCCATCCAGAAATCCAAAGAAACCTGCAGAATGGAATCAAATCGATATGCCTAATCATGAGATTGATAATGGTACGTATATTCAGTGACTGAACAATATGTGTGTCAAGATGAAACATTTCAGTCTGAGTAATTATTCTTTAAAAATATTGTAATTGGAATGAAATGGATGTGTTTACTTTAAAAGAAATAGCTTGCGTGCAGTCCGATTCTATGAGAATATCTATTCCCATATTCAATGTTTTATGTCAGCTAAATCTTACCGCTATACGTTACTACGGGTACAATAACTCTGGGAGGTGAGGCGGAATTTACAAGAGGTTTTTGTACTAGATGCAGAGTTCAGATGAATGTGGAGTATCAATTAAACGGAAATGTTATTTGCCCTGTCTTCTCTTGTTTGTTTTCTATGTTCTTCTTTAGTCTGGAAATTGGAGGAGTGTTTAGTTTCGTTTTGTTTTGTTTGGGTTTTTGTCATTCATTGAATCAAGCCTTATGCATAAACCGATTTGTCAGCTGAATGCCACATTTGCTATTTGAATGCCATATTTGGTCATATTTGCTATTTGAATGCAATATTTGCTATTTGAATGCCATCTTTGAAATTTGAATGTCATATTTGCTTTTATCGGGTGAATAAGAAAAACTGTAGTATGTATATAACGTATTTTCATACTGAGTTAAAATATTATAGACGGTTAAGAAATTTAATGAAGCAAACTATGTACCACACGCACTTTCATATTTACATATCTTTTCTCAGGGCAAAAAGATAAAGAAGATGACTAATGATGAAAAAAAGAAGGCATACATGTTCCAGGTTCTGTATCATGTTTTAAAGTATATATATATATATATATATATATATATATATATATATATATATATATATATATATATATATATATTGTTACGTATCGGCTCGTTCAAAAGTGACAAAGAAAGAGTGAAGACAACAAGCTTTGTAAATTTTAACAAAAATAATTTATTTCCCTAGAAAACACGGTGAAAAGGTAAATAGGTGAAACAAGACTTACGATTTACGAAGACGATTCCCAAAAATATGTTCTAAATTTGTGAAAACACATAAGTCCTGTGAATAAACAGTTCTAATTTGATACAGTCTGAATCTCAGTTCCGTTCCAAGATGGTGGATGATGACGTCAGACGAAGGCTAACACCGAATGTCCAGAATTTTCACTGTAAAGCAGAATTTGTATTGCTCTGTTCCGATTTAGAAATAATTTCAATAAATGTCTTTGTTCAAAGCCAGTAGTGTTGTTCTCCAGGGAAAATAATTATTTAGAAAGTAAGTGAAATACAGCTACCACCACTAACAACACATATGTTGTTCCTTGTACGAATGCACAACTTTCTCCAGCACAGAAATACCTTTTCCTTAAGATATTAGAAACTCTGTAAGATGTTATGATGTGACTCTCACTCTCAAGTATAACTGACTATGACTATCTCAATGACTAAATATTTCTTACAGGTAACTGAGCATTTAAAACAAGCTAATGCGTCATTACATGTACACACGCACGAAGCACACGTGTGATTTCGCAATCCATCTGGACATTACGAAAACCTGAACAAGCATTAGCCAATCATTTATATACCTACTGCTGAATGTTTACTTGCTACGCAAAACCCGTCATACAAAAATCGTGCTTACACGAGTCACATTTACGTTTTAAATAAATACGATGTTTCTAACAAACTAGTAGACCCATGCAAACATAATCATCATAATAATAATTACATTTAATGATGTAAAAATAAAATAAAAATGAAACAAAGAATTAGAAGAATTTAAATTTAACACATATGTAATTTAACTACAGGGTCGTAACAATATATATATACACACACATATATATATATATATACATGCTTGCAAAATAAGTATAGCCAAGCTCATTATTTATAAACAATAAACGGTATGTCGTACTTGCATAAAATACACTTTAAACAAAAGAATGAACTAGAATATTAAGGGGTCAATAATATGATTTTTTTTTTCACAAAGCCAGCCTCATTCTGACACTCTCAAATTCACACAATAGTAGCGTTTTATTTAACCTATTCTCAGAATATGTAAATCTGAATGTACTCAAGTCGAGTATTAAAAACAGTTGTACATTTTCCTTAGATATTGGGTATGTTCGAAACAAATAGAACATTCTCTGTAGGATCTGTTCAGCATGCAATATTTTACTTTTCACAAATTGTGATTCTTTTAAACAAAACTGCATCAGCATAACTTGCTTTAATTGTTGTGGAGCACCAGGAGTACAACTTGCCGGATTTCCCATCATTTTCAATGTGCTTCCTATGTGTATCTATAATAATATATATAATGGGTAACAAAATATGCTAACCTATTTACGATCGGAAAAAAAAAACTACATGAACAAGGAAGTCTAAAGGGTTGTTATTTCTTGCTTGAATTCAGATTGTGTCAAATAAGGAAAACTCCATTGACGTCGATAAGTGGGATTATTTATGCAGAGACGCCATGTATTGTGGCATGCATGAAAGGTTCTTGAGCGAGAGAGCCATTCTGGGGGCACGAGTAGTGTTGACCTCGAAGACGGGTGAACCACCAGTCCATGAAATAGGATATCCGGAGAAGGTATGCACAGAAGGAAAATACGTATGACATCTTGCAACTTAGGACGAAATTATAAACACGAATACGTTACTGTCAAATGGAACGAAGATGTAACAGTATGAATAGCAAAACGTTTGGAATGGTACGCAAAGCGAACTATATGGTGTGCGTTGCATCATTGGAAGTAGCAGACTACGTGGAATATGTAGAACTTCTACTCACCAGCTGGAGGTAGAAGAACCCGCGTACCTAACCACCCCCTCCAACACGTAAACCTTTCAGGGAAACAACCGGAAAATTTCCTAGAATAAATTTTATTTACAGTTTGATGGTTAACATCATACAGTAGTAATGCTTCAAATACAAGAGCATCTGGAGACTTTTACCCGTAGGCCGTTGCTATGAGTTTCGCCTCAGAGACTACTCGCCTTCATAACTACACCTCCCTCTCAAAGATATTTATGGAAACCCCACTGAACGCAAAAGAAATCGATTAAACGGTAAAAAGGTAATGCTGCAAAATTATTTCGTTGGAAAATCAAATAAAATGCTGCTGTTGCGTTATGCAAACGATAGACTAACCTATTCAAAATACGTTGCAAGCAATACAGAAAAGTCTCCAGATACATTATATTTTGATTGATCAATAGGTCAATCGATTGTAGGCTTGTTTAATCAACACGTCAAATATAATTCATTCAGTTCGTCTGTTGCTCATTTGGTTTCTTCAACAATGACGTTTCTGAGTCATCTATGTGTCTTGCTAATTGTTGGTCATCTAAAACAATTCATTGATTAATTTCTAACTTAATAAATTTATGTTGTTTCCTATATCATTGTTTGGTTTCATTGTTAGGTCCAGGTCAATCCTGAAATATGTCAACTATGTTATGTTTTCAAAAGATTTGAAGTTCCACTAGTTTGTGCAGGAAATACATAGTTTAAGTCTGTTGCAAATAACATGCATGCGTCAAACGCTGGACACAATTTGAACGAATTTTACGACTATATGTTTCTGATAATATATAAAACAGAATTGTGTTTTCACAAAGTAATAATTTGCTGTCTTACAAACTTTAGGATGCTTGGATGTTCTACAGCATGTTCCAAGTAAGAATTACCCTACACCGATACGTCTATCAGCACAGAGTGATCGTTTCAATGAACCTAATGTAAGTAAACTTTTTTCCAGGATGTTATTGGTTAGGACTAAGTGTACTATTGCGTGGCTGTGTAATACTTCCACCGTTCAACTTCCAACGTCCATACCCGACACCTAGCGGGCCAACTCACGGGATTATGTCTGATTTGAACATTCTACAAATGTACATATTTTGCACGTTGCTGCTCAGCTTACACTACAGGGGATTTCTATCTGTTTCTTAATGTGCATTTGCGTTAGTCAGCACTGGAAATGATGCTTTGTTTCCAGATAGGTCATGAAACAAATGACAGCATTGCAGCGCACATTGGGTTCACTGAAGAGCAACGGTGTTACCTCAGTCTGGCAGGAATATTGTTAATGTCAATCGTTATCGATAATAAATGCACCTGCATTTATCAGATATTATAAAACAATATAGTTATCTTTGTGAAGTTAGAGAAATAAAAACATTGTTTGTGCACAGAAACGGCCATTGTTACTGACACACTCTGTCTTTTATAGGCTGATCTGAACGAAATTTTCCTTTTGGTATATTGTTTTTCTTTCATCCGAGCTGTAGTTATTTTAAATCACGAGCAAAAAGATGTGCGCACAAACTGAGTATCAGCCAGTGCTTGAATGTAACTCTGAAGTGATTTTTATTGATTTGCGTACATTGAATAAGATTTGCACAAGATCAGTAACAAGCATGAACATATAGAATGCTAACGTTTAAACAGAGAATTTATCAACGCTAATCCGTCGCTATAAATATATATATATATATATATATATATATATATAGTATAGTAGTATATATATATATATATATATGTATATATATATATATATATATATATATATATATATATATATATATATATATATATATATATATATATATATTGGAATATGATAGGATAATAACAGCTGGTTTCAGGGAAAATTTGACATTAAAATATAAGGTCATATCTTCAAATGTCTGATCAATGCGCAAAAACAAATGTCCATCGTATCATCAACCATTCATGGGTATCGGATACACTTTTCCATATAATCTCAGTCAATAATATTCCTACCGTATTTGTCTCATTTTGATAATCTTGTTGGTACTGATTTGTGTATTTTTTTCTAAATGTTGCCAACTATTTGCAATCCATTTATGGACCGCTCCGGTGGCCTAATGGTTAGACCGTCCGCCTCGAATGCGGGAGGTCGCGGGTTCAAAGCCCGGCCAAGTCATACCAAAGGCTTATATAAATGGTACTAACAGCTGCCTCTCTAGGCACTCGGCATTAAGAGGTTAGCGTTAGGGACTGGTCGGCCTGGAGTCAGGATAATATGACTGGGTGGAGCATCATTCTACATGTCTACGGCATGGTGCACCAGTGCTAGACATCACTATAAACTGCCGCACTGACGACATCGTAGCTATATGACTTACAAATTGTTAAAGCTACGTTAAAAATCCAAATCACACACACATAATCCATTTATATGCATTTAATAATTAACAGTCAGTATTTGTCAATGTTTTCTTAATAGGGTAAAAGATATTTTGAAAGCCTCAGGATCGGAGTCGATGACGCAAGGGTAAGTAACCATTAGTTTTGTAGGACTATTTCGTTGACATACTAGTATCTAGCATATCGTTAAAGCATAAAACAAATTAACATGGCTTGAAGCAGGCACAATAAATATCCAAACTTCAATTTTCTTTCAAGATTCGGAAACATGACGTCTCTATAAACCAATACAGATCTCTCAACATGTTGTCAGAACAGTAACATCGCAATCCTGGTTAAAATAATATAAATGTTTGAGCTGCCAAAACATACACAAGAAGGATTTAACAACAAATATGCACATATGTTTTTAATTTCTGTTAGCATAAAAGAAATAGCTGAATACATTTTCGGTCTCTTTGTTTAAACATGTTTTGTACTTGAATCAATCCTCCTTTGAATCCTAGGACACCGTATCAGGACGCGTCGAAATTAAAGCTCATTTTTTTGGCCAACTTGTATAACTTATATACATAATTGAATTAACATGTGCATGCACATAGATAACGATATGTGTTCAGTTGAGGTAGAATAAACTATGTTTCAGCTTGACGGAATCACATCATTGATGGAATCACATTATTCTAACAAATAGTTGTAGTTTTCCTCTATATGTGTTGGAAGATGCCTCTAAATACATACACGTGCCTATATAGTGATATATTGATAACATACATACATACATACATACATACATACATACATACATACATACATACATACACGCAGGTACGCACGCATGCACGCACGCACATACATACATACATACATACATACATACATACATACATACATAAGCATCCGCGAAATTGAGTATATAGGTACATCTCGAACATGCAAATATAAAACATTACATGATTTCAGGTCTGAAGTTTTCAAGGTTAATCCTTACCCAGTGAAAGAAACTATGCGAATTCCAGACGAAGACGAACAACTTGAGTCCTTTATCAAGACTGATACGCGGGACGATGACGCAGACATTGACAAATACATGATACTTACTGATGACATAATCTCGCCTATTCGATACATTAGTAATAACAATGGCAGCCAGCATGAGCGCCCAATAGGCAAAGCGGTAGAACTGATGCAGAATATTGATAGCAGACGATTTTACAAAATGTATCGCGAATTGCATTTGAAGGTAACAAATTCTTTTGTCACAAATGTTACTTTCTGGTATGTAACAGGAATTTATACAATATAATAGCTTTATCATAATTTCATGTAGATATCTTAGACAGGCACGTTCAAGTGAAATATTATCTCTTCATCATGATTCTTTAAAAAGCTCGATTTGTATCAATAACAATGTTCCTATGTATCACTCAATATTGAATTTGCTTTAAAATTTAGTTGAATAATAGCAAGTTTATTTTCTCTGGAGTTAGTGACTTGTAAATGAACTTTTTGACTAAATACGTGCAAAAAACTAACATTTCACTATGATTGAACGGGCTGCGGGATATTTTCTCCAACCATACAATCTTTTATTCGTTTTGAATCTCTCTTTCCAAGCGTGGCATGGTCTACATTGATGCAATCAAAGCAAAGGAAGACTGCATAAAGACGATGGAGAGGACGATTGAGAACTTTTCTGAAAAAGTTGCAGTGGTGGTAGGAAAGAGTTCAATTCATTCATTCATACATATAGACAGACAGATAGACAGACATGCTGGAAGGCAGGCATGCAAGCATACATACAGACAGGCATGCATGCATGCATACATAGTTTACATACATACATACATACTGTTATGTGTAGTTAATATGTATTGTTTGTTGCTAAGTTTTTAAATTTATTCATTATATGCTATGAATAATTATATTTTGGACTTGACCTTGTACAAAATCATTGGGCTTTTTTATCCTGTAAACAACTAATATATAGATAAGTTTTTCTCTAAGAGTATCGGTTAACTATTAACATTATTATCTTTGCCTGAGTCATGGATATTGTTTTACCATATTCTTTATTATAATAGACTTTCTAATTATAAATATGATTTGATCTTGTAAACATGAGTAACCTTCCAGATTGAAATTTTCCATTTAGTAATAGTTCTTTTTTTTTTTATTGAAAATGCTAATTGTGACCTGATGTCAAGTTGAGAACTATATAATTTTGATTTGCTATAAAGTATTCATTCGTGCTATAATATCTTGTGTCCAGTGTTACATTTGGGCTGGGATTGAATTATTCAAATTAGTTCTTCAGTGAAGATAAAAAGTGCTCATCAAAAATAACATTCTTGGAAATAGAGACTGGAATTTATAGTGAAATTTCAATTAAGGCTATACTCTTGGATTGTATTATTGTCACTCAACAAAGGACAGTTGGCTCATCGCCACGACATCACATCAACACTTCCATCGTTGGATTTATTTTTTATTACCACATAAGTTTATTCAGAACTTTAAATATTAAAACTTGTGTTAGAAATTCTATGATTATTTGGGATTTAATTGGCAATACGGTCATTTTTTTATACATTTTTCACATTGTTCGAGGGAAAAAAATATTTTTTGACTTTGACAAAGCTTGTTGCTTTTCACTTTCCAGTACTTGTTTTAAAATCATAGATTCGTAATAAATACATACATATATGCATGCATGCATACATGCACACACACATACATACATACATACATACATACTACAGTAGACCCCAGATGAGTCAAAAACACATTTGGGAACGACGGAAAACCTATAGGCATTTCTGGTCCAGAGGCCGGTTTAACTAAGTTTTCCGACTACTCAGACAACTTTCTGTCCCTTATAAATTGCAAACCGATTATGGGCTTGAAATCGATTCGTTTACTTGAGATGTAAATCAACGTTTAATGGTAGTATACTCTTATTGTGAAGATCACGCCAAAATAATGAAGACTAGAACATGAATAGCCAACATTATTAAGAAAGGGGATGCTGTGTTTTGCAAATTAAAATAACAACATCTGAATGTGCAAGATCGGTTTTCCATTGCATTTAATTACATTTGTAAGATGCTAACAACACTGGGCCATTCCTTGGTCATAATTTGATAACTATTGTTACGTATATGTAATTTAATTACTTGTGTGTTAGTTTTAAATTCTCTTTATTTTATTTGTATTTCCTTACATGTTATTGTAATGATAACTTTATTCATTGGATTTGAAATGTTTCTAGAAAATTCAGTTCTGTTCTGTTAAACCTGATAAACACACAGTAGTTTGAAACTTTGTATATTTTGGTGACCTAGATTTCGGAGCCAGTTTCAGCTCTATTGTAAAAAACTATTTTAATTTTTTTTTTTATTATTGAATCTGATAGTAAGATTTGTTCAGTACACTTGAATCCGTACATGGACTACGTGATAATTGACATATGATGTTACTACGTCTCTTGAAAGGAAGTGATCACATGACCCTATCACGTGGTCCGTTATGCGTTGTAAGTGGGCTTAAAACATGTTTCATAGTGATTTCTAGTCAGTCGTAATTCATACCTTCGGGCTCAAAGGTATTATTTTTTTGTTGCCAGTTTGATTTGCTTTTTTCTTTTTTTCGGAATAAATAATTTATTTTTCCTGGAGACTTTTTCTAGTGTCATCAGAATTCCTGGACAAAGAGATTTACTGAAAATAATTCGGAATTCTAAAGTAGGAATATTATTCTTGGTGATTCAACAAGGAACTGTTGACACGACAACACAAAACAGGTTATCGAAGCCGTCATCGCCATCCATCCTGGAACTTCATCGGGATTCGAGCTTTGATTTACTTAGAACTTTTTGTGATAGGACTTATATTTTTAATTATTGGATTAATTTTTGGAAATAAATTATTTTGTTAAATTTACAAAGCTTGTTGGCTTCACTCTTTTCTTTGCTACTTTTGTACGAGCCTAGACACGTAACACTATGTTGTTTAGAACGCAGTGGTTGTTATTGTCCCATACGTTATATAATATTTCAGACACGTTCATCCCAACAATATTAATTTAACCAATCATCTGATAGTTGGAATTGTTTCACTACTATCATACCTTCAATATCTGCTTAGGCAGTTATGATTCTTTGATTCAGGAAAGTGGTTTCGGTAAGACAGATACCAAACATTTAATTCTTCGGAAATTTGAATTGCATTTGTGATTGGATTATCGGAGAAGTTTTCGGGAATCACACCAGGAACATAGATATATTAGGTATATACTCCTAATAAAAATAGAACAATACAAAGTCTTGCCACTAAAATTATCTTTAAGATTAGATAGCTCTCTGCCCAGAGTGCTCAGCCAAGCGTCAGTATTTGATACATACACCTAAACGTGTAGTCAACAACGAAAAATAAAATTACTTTTAATATTTAAAAGGTGTTTATCATCTTTAAACAAGAGGTTTTGAAAAGTATGTTACCTATTTATATGTTATTTAGTACACATAATACATAATGAGGTATGGCGTATAGTATGATTCTACTATATGCAGTATCATAATAAGTATAGTCTTCACATATACTGTATGTCATATAATATGGGACTTTCAGTTCATGCGATGTCACATATAGTACTGGGGCCCCGAGTGGCCGAGTGGTCTAAAGCGCTGATCGTTACGGATCACTGCCATCTCACCTCTGTCTGCGTGAGTTCGAGTCCAGGCTCGGCTAACGTGGGTACGTGAGAAAGCCTGCCAGTAGCTTCTCGTGGGTCGGTGGTTCTTCCCGGGGTTTTCCAGGGTTCTTCCTCCACCATTAATACTGGCCGCCATGTATAGCCTATCTAGTGCTGAAAAATGGCGTTAAACCCTATAACAACAACAACAACAACATATAGTACTTTTTATACAATAGTACAATAAATGTCATATTTATTACTTTTTTATACAATAGTACAATAAATGTCACATATAGCACTTTTTATACAATAGTACAATAATTGTCACATATAGTACTTTTTATACAATAGTACAACAAATGTCACATATAGTACTTTTTATACAATAGTACAATAAATGTCACATATAGTACTTTTTATACAATACTAAAATAAATGTCACATATAGTACTTTTTATATGTTATATATAGGTCAATCTATATGATCATTAGAACAGAAGGTCGTAAGGTCGTTGTACAGTTGTTTCAAATAATACATCAGTGAATATGATATAAACATCAATACAGCTGCTTTATTGATTTTTCTGGATGCTCTTTTCTGATGATATCATTTACGACTCACTAAAAATATGTATCACGTGGAAGAGGTTCTCATCTTGATATTCATTTCTATAACATGTTTAATATAGGATTATATATATATATATATATATATATATATATATATATATATATATATATATATATATATATATATATATATATATATATATATATATATATAGTCGTTTTGTGCAAGAGAGCAATCAGACAGCATCTATTTGTATTGTCGCTTGCAGCTAATTTGTTTCGACTACGACATGGGTGACAAAAATCCGATGGACAGGGTGATTTTCTACAACAAAAGAGTTGATGCCAATAAAGTTATCATATGTTCTGGGACCAAATTACCGAAACATAAGGTATGTCCATTCAAAATGTTCAGTAAACTTAATTCCTAATCGGAGTCAATCAATATGTTTCTTGTCTTAATATCATCACATGCTAAATATATTTTTAATTTTATTTTATACCTATAACAATTTTCAAAATAATTTATTTCGATTCCCTAACTCTTTAGTTTGAAAAATTGGTATTACCCCAACTTGCTATTAAATCAATGTTAAAGGCTATACAAATTCTTTAAATCATTTCTTTGCTCTCCAGCATGTATAATTTATAATGCGATCTTGGAAGAAAGTTTATAAGTTAATATTTTCCAAGAACAAGTGTTAAGTTTTGATACAGTCACATTTACCATGCAGGAAATCCGTTGAAATCAACCTTCACCTGAATTATACTTACACAGAGAATACTGCACTAGAATACTTCTAAACTTCAGATCTATACAGAATGCATAATATGTCATTTGTCGACGTATCATGCAAATAATACGTAATTTATTACATGTGCATTATATTTACATGCTACTTTATGCATTAGATACGAATATTCAATCCGTATTATAGTATCGCATACATACAAAACACCGAGGACGGAATCATATGGTACATGCAAATATTTGAATTAATCATGGTAAAGTTTTATTAATAATTTTTTCTATGTGTCTATAAATATAACATTAGCTACAGGTAAATCCTGTCTACAAAAATAAGAGAAGAAAGTATAATAGTAGCTTCCATTGATAACTTTGACCGGAACTGAATATGAAATCTTTTTTAACTATAGCGCCGAAAACATATAGAACGCTTTTGGGGTTGTATGTAATAGATAGATAACCACATATTTGTTTTACTATCGTACAGGTGTACATTTCGACCTGATGGTCTTAACATATATGTGTGTCATATCAGGTATGCTACTTCGTAGGCATGAAATAAAATAGATAACTTTGAATCGACATTATTTACATCATCCTGCTCCCCTTGGACGTCACATTCAAATAATTATATTGGTGTTGTTATTGCAGATACTAACTAGTCAGTAGTCTATAGATTGTTTATTCCTAAGATATACTACTCATTCAGTATAAATATTCATGGCATGCTTTTTGTAAGTTCATTTTGATAATATTGCGTTGTGCTTCTACCACGCACCAAGGCAAAACACTTCCTTAAGGCATCTGAGGTTTCATTCTCTGCTCTGTTTAGAAAACGTAGCTAACAGTTATTCAGTGAGTGCTGCTTGATTGATTGCATAGACGACTTCGCAACTGGTAATTTCAGTCAACTTCCGTTAAAATCGCACTTAACGCAGACTACGACATACCCACTGAGTTGATTTTCAGCAGTAACTATAAACATACATAATCTTCAGTTTGTGTTTTGCGTAGATGTCACTGTGACTGGTTCTGAGTTGTTATCAGTCGTATGTTTTAGTCATTATGCGATCTCTCCTTCCCTCTACCCCCCCCCAGACACACACACACACACACACACACACACACACACACGCACACTTTGTAATGAGCGGTCACGGCCGTCTTGAAAATAGTATACAAGTGCAGCCGTAGATGCGCTAAATAAAAGATTGAGAATAGGAAAGATACACAATTATCAAAATGTTCCCTTTGTCCCCTTCAAAGATCAACATTAGTGTTTTAATACGAACTTGCAACACTTGTTTACCAAAGACTTGATTAAATTTAATAAATTATTTCAGGTGTCACATCTATTAACTGATGTATTCTCAGACTACTACATTCGGATCTATCTTAAAACAAGAGTTATCGCAGCTAATATGGAAGAGACTGTAAAGGAATTGGCGTGAGTAGTTTTTGTTGTTTTGCTAAAATTTAAGGTTTCCTATAATATAATAATCATCTATAAGAGTAAACATTGTGTGTGCGTATGTCAATAACATAACCAAAGTTTTACTTAATAAAGGTCTGAAAGCGTAGATATACAAAACAGTTTAAGTTACTTAACAACATAACTATGCCAGTCAGTTGCAACTGTGTAATAAATCCATGATAGAAATGTCGAGAGCAGGAACAATAAAATACAC
>JAECUM010040774.1:0-28952 GCA_016617855.1 Megalonaias nervosa
GCAATATACGTATGTGAATGCGTTTTTATGGGCGAGTCTTTCAATATTAACTTATATAAAGACCATTCTGCGCTGTCTGCTGCCCTCCAGCCGACAGGTTAAGTTCCATACAATGTAGCGGATGTCCGTTATTACAAAATTATATTGATGTAGCTTTCTAGTTTGATAAGAAAACGTAATTCGTCTGCTATGAGCAATAAGGGGAACATACATGATGGCCACTATATCCGGTCTGTGCCGGAAACAGCTTGGACGGATTAATTTCTACCGTAATCCACAATGCATGTACTGTATCATTTTATTGGCAAAAGATGTGTGTCCATTGGTGCATTTATTTGGAAACTGAAGCAACATTTTTTATAAAAATTAGACCACAAGATGAATTTGGGATTTGCATAGAAAATCTGCATCATGGTCTGCATATGTATATGACAAATAAACAAGCAAAACTTTCATTTATATGCTCTAAGGTATTGCCACTAATTTTAATTTAATGTTTGTTTTTTTTTCAGTTACCCAATCTAATACTTTAAAATAAAAAAATCAAGGTTAACTAGTAGTAAAAAGACGATCGCTCCGGTGGCCTAGTGGCTAGAACGTCCGCCTCGGATGCGGGAGGTCGTGGGTTCAAACCCCGACCGAGTCATACCAAAGACTTAAAAAATGGTACTAGCAGCTTAACTCTTAGCATCTTATCGTTCAGCATGAAGAGGTTAGTGTTAGGACTCTTCGGCCAAGAGTCAGGATAACGTGACTGGGTGGAACATGATGCTACATATCTGCGGCATGATAACCCAGTGAAAGACATCACTATCAACTTCACAATACAGACATCGTAGCGATATGACTGAAACATTGTTAAAGTTACGTAAAAAAATCCAGAAAACACACACACACACACACACACACACACACACACACACACACAGAGTAAATAGACATTGTCACGGAATAAGGCAAGAAAATAATTTGGTAATGCCTTAGAACAATTTTGGGTAATTGGTTTCTTAAACGCATACAGCGTTACCTATGGTAGCTCATATTTCTTTTTTGTTGACTAGACAAAACATATAAGTCGCTCACGGCGAGATACCCATATAGCACGATGTGCACGGGTACATTACACTTGGTCGTGTACATTTTTTTTCTCTGTATTTATAGGCAAATTATTGATTTATGCGACACATCAATCGCTTGGATCTTGTCAAGGAGTGTGAATACACTTAAGACTTTCTACAGCCATAGAGGTATGTATTAAATAATGTACAAGTCAATTTTGCAACCGTATATATAAGTATTTATATATATTTTATGTCTCCCTTTAATATACTTTTATATATATGTTGGGGCATACAATCCACGCTTTTGTCATTTTATTAAGGTATATTTATCTTAGCAAATGCAACATTCAGCAATTTTCTAGCGATGACTGAAATTACGCACAATATACGTGTTCTTCAAAGTGCTTTATCTAGAGAGAATTATAGGTCTCCCTTTCCCTCACCTCGTAAAACCTATTCATCTGGCATCTAACAGAAAACTGCAGTGGGTGGTCCCAGTTTTCTGTACCCTCGGTTCCTGGTTCAGTGTCACACATGAAAATACAAAATTTAACACACTTGAATGGTAAACAACTTTCATGAATAATATATACTCTCTCATGCAAATTCTACATTTCTGATCATGTTGGACCAATCTGAACGTTTCAAGATATTCTGCTTGAACAATGATCAAATATTTTTCTCTAAATTCTCGTGCATATAGACTGTGTTCACAATCTGGTCTGCATGTCTTTGCAAAACTCAACTCGGAAGTTCCAGTTTATGCAATTTGTGCTACTTCCGATGTTAAAAAGCTAGCGAGCTGTCAACTTAAAGCTTGGTATTAGGTGATGGAATCTTTAGCCACGCAGGCGCAAAATCATACGATGGAACGTTGTTTGTGGCAAATAAGTAAACCATTGTAAATGCCTGCAACGTGGAATGATATTTTAGCATCCAAGTTAATAAGTGGAGACCCATGGATTTGTCATTACTTGGACAAAATATAAGGCATAAATTGTTTAAGGTATAAATTATACATTTTTAAGGGATACATTGCTTGCTTAAGGTTGAAAATCTGCACGATTTCCAAAAAGACTTATTTTGGAATCAGCATTTCCTTATATTGCAATTTGGATTATTTACCGTAAGGACCTCTAACAATCCTCCAAATAGTGATTTGTTACTTTTTTTCCTGGGAACAATTTTGTCAGTAAATCTTTTCACTATGCTACATTTCGTTGAATGGATCCATTGCAATATACCTCATCCATGTGTACACACCATCTAGACGCTTAAACTCTTCTTCCGACACTCGCTTTCTTATTGTTCTCACTGTTAAAACAAAGTAATACGCACAACGTTCTTTGCTTAGCAAGTAACCGCCCATAGATCTTAGACATAAGGGCAATGTGATCTCATTGAAGAGTGCGCTTAAAACTCGCCTATTTGTTTTACAAGAAAACACTTTAAGACTTTAATGTTTACTTCCTTATTGCCAGCATGTTTCGTTTTGTAATTTCATGGTGTTATCTAATATTATAAAACGCATAGAGACCGCTCCGGTGGCCTAGTAGTTGGAGCGTCCGCCTCGGATGAGGGAGGTCGTGGGTTCAATTCCCGGCCGAGTCATACCAAAGACTTACAAAAATGATACTAACAGCTGCCTCGCTTGGCACTCAGCATTAAGAGGTTAGTGTTAGGACTGGTCGGCCTGGTGTCAGGATAATTTGACTGGGTGGGACATCATGTTACATGTCTGCGGCATGATGCCCAAGAGCTAGACATCACTATAAACTGCCACACTGCAGACATCATAGCGATATGACGGAAAAATCGTTAAAGCTACGTTAAAAATCCAAATCACACACACACACACAAAACGCATCGAACTTTGAAAGAGTAGGCGCTGTACTAAGTCATTGTTATTATTATTATTATTATTATTATTATTATTATTATTATTATTATTATTATTTAAAGTAAATACGAACCAGGGTTCTTCACATGATTTTTAAGGTGCAGTCCAGGTCAGCTTTCTTAAAAAGTTGCAGCCACAGCACAAAAAGTTTGGGGACCCAATAACTTTATCATTTTTCCCTTGTATTAATTGAGACCATTGAGTTGTCACCAGTATACACACACACACACACATAGTCATCAGATTGCTAATGGACATTCATTGTTAAATATTTAGCCTTACAATAAACAAATGATAACTAATAATACTATAACAAATCTCCGTGCTTAACTTTATCTTTAAATTTGTGTGCAGCTAGAATGAATCAAGGAAGAAATTACTTTATTTTCTATTTTATTTATTGAATTAGCTTAATTCCATTTCAAATCAATATTCCAAGACTATGTAATAAGAAACAAATGACTATATTCCAATCACCTTTCATTTCATCTTTATACAACACAGCAAACTACGTTAATTTTGTTCTCAAAGTAGAACAAATTGCGCCACATCACGGCTAGGATCAGAATCTTAAGTTCTCGATCTTGTGTTCCTTGAATTGTCATTTTCTTTAGTCTATTACTGTCATCTAATCGTTTTAAACATCTGTAGTGAAACCAGTCTTTATCGCACACTTTTATATAAAGGATACCTGTACCACGTAAAGAAGAACTTTTCCATATATAGTAACTCCTACCCTACAATGGGCACATGCTCCATATAATGGACATATGCTCATAAAGGACATCCGTTTCACATAAATGACACCTGCTCCACATAAAATGACACGTGCTCAGACACCTCCTCCATAGAAAGGACACCCGATACTCATAACGGACACTGTTGAAAAGACACCTAATCCGAATGTTTAGACATCTGCACGTAAAGGGTACCTGATCCATACAAGACACTGCTACAAATAAACACCTATTCATATAGGACACATCATCCATAAAAGACATCTGCTAATAAATGGTACCTGATCCATATAAAATACACCCGTTCATAAAGGACAACATTAATGCATACCATCATTCAGTCTCTTTAAAACATAGCAGATTTTTAATAAGATCTGATGAGTGCCAGTATGAAGATGTTCTAATGTTATGCTGAATGACAAGTCAAATTACAAATCTCATATTTATGAAAATGAGCAATGTCATACAAAACACATAACACACCCTACCAATGAAATTGGCGGTGCTTTGATAGCTTCCTAACAATAAGTAGAACATGAATTTCAACGATCTCATGAAGATGAAGTCTTGTTGGTGTCAGTTGGATCATCATTGTGTCGTAGATGTTGATTTTAATCGGATTAGACTGAGCATCAGGGACATCTGTCCACGAAGGACAAAACTGTGGTCATTAATTTCCTTTGTAGTTGTTGTTGATGTTGGGCTTGACGCCATTTTTCAGCACACGATAGGCTATACATGGCGGCCAGTATTAATGGTGGAGGAAGAAACCGGGAAATCCCCGGAAAGAACCACCGACCCACGAGAAGCTACTGGCAAGCTTTCACATATCCACATTCGCCGAATCCTAGATTCGAACCCACGCAGACAGAGGTGAGATGGCAGTGATCCGTAACGGAGAGCGCTTTAGACCACTCGGCCACTCGGGGCCCCAATTTCCTTTGTAACATATTTAATTATGACGTATAATTGAGGTGTCATTTATATCAGTAATAATGAAGTTTAAACCTAGCTGTTTTTCTGAAATTTGGTTTCTTTAAAATAATAATGAAAGACGATTGCGTACATAAAGCACATAGTCTCGTTTCTTGTATTTTTCTTGACCGTGAGCAAACATGTTTTATCTTCAGGAAAACATTTTTATGTAGACTAAAAACAATGGTGTTCTTAAATTATTCAGACTTCAATTTACAGAAAATACAAATTATTTTAGAGCTACTTCTGTCAGACATGACAGAATTTTGTAAATCAATGCCAAGAAACGGAAGGCTACTGTCAACTACTTAAGTGCAGACTTGTATGCAAGTTTGTGATCAAATAAACAATAATGACACAAATCTGTTGAGTTTGAGATTTAATCTGTGCATCTGAAGCAGCAGCAGCCGAGTACGTGTCATTCACAGCTGAGGCATTCCAGCAGCCTTATTAAGTTGGCTTGCACTGCATGTAATACATACCAGTACTAAAAATGTACATCTAAACATGAACAATGCCGTTAATGAATTACTATGTCTCTTTTTCACAAAATGGCCTCACAATATACGATTAACCTCGAGGAAAAAACATAACCTGGTGTTGTGAGAGGTGGTAAGTGGGAAAGACAAACTCTCCCTTTGCACCAAAAGCCACCAGGCGTAGTCATTTGTATCCTGATTAATGATTTAGTACGCATTTAATAAAATAGTAACTCAGAAAATAGCCTCCAGATTATCTGTAACACAAAGCATACATACGACTCTCGTAAATCTAATCCCAGAATTCAAACCTGAAGCGAACTGCATTCATTTACCAAGGAATGTCAGAAAACCCGATTCAATCACACTGGTTACATTAAATTGAAAAGCATTAAATAATTATATTTCTCCTCTTGGCATTATATACTGACATAAAAACGCTGGTGGACAGTGTAATGGACTTAAAATAGTGTCGAATCTTAAAAATGTTGCCTTTTTAACTATATCAGTAGACTCAAATCTTTATCAAGTCAGGACATAACAGTAGTAATGGAAAAAAATGTGGAAAGAAAGTAACACTCCATTCTTGTATTTACGCGAAAATTGAATCCAACTGCAAACTGGATAGACCCAGATCTGCTGTCACATAATGTGCCAGTACATGTTTATTGCAATTATGAGAATTTTCAAATCGTGAGTCGATCATGCCCAACTATTGCACACAGAGAAGGGACAGGCTTGTACCATTCACTGTTTTCCTTTTCATTATCTTGTGTCTTCACGTTAAGAATTGATTATGATCTCGTGTGTGTGTGTCAATATATAATGACTTGACTTGGGTAGAAGCCGTTTCCTACGGAAACTTGGCAGTCACTAGATCAGCAATAATAAATTGGGTTTACATACTTCAACAGAGTTACCTGCTGCCCGATTCATCATTCAATGTTTTAGCTGTATAGCACTCGGGTAGGTGAAGTTTCTTATTTGTTTGAACTTTCGCATGATAATCTCCTCCCATCATACTTAATAAGTAGAATTAACTTTAGTAGAGGCAGGATCCTGTTGATCTTTTGTGGAAGTTCAAAAGGTCAAATATCAAGGTATTTGTAACAAGTACAGCAAGTTGGGGGAATCAATTATTTTATGGCTATAATTACCCCGTCGAATCTGAAATTTGGTCTAACTTCAGGTCTTATACATCTCAAAACATCATGCTGTTGTCACAGAAATAATAATTCAGATTCCGTAAACAAAAATATAGTTTATTTTGCAGGCACAACAACCATGTAATGTTCTCAAATGGACACTTCCCAGGACACGGATCGAAAGCTTGTTCCACTGTATCAGACATGTATGCAGGAACTCGATGGCACTTTATCGTCTGATTCGTCTTCCGATGATTCATTGTGATTAACCTTCGTTGGCTTGCATGATTTGTGGTAAATGAATAGTTCCAGGAACACGGGTCCATGTGTGTAGCCAGCAATGAAAGATAATGAGCTGGAAATAGAGAAAGAATATGATTCAGAGCTTTTGTCCATTTTTCTACGAAGGTCAGCAACGCCGGTTACTAGAAAGGGATGGGAACGAGGCATATGAGGAATATCAAACAACAAAGATGACATGAAACAATTTCAAATTCGTACAGAACAGGTCAGTGATGGACATCATATTCAGTAATGCTTGCTGAGGCCATGAAACTTTTACTGTTATTTTGTACTAGGCTATCTTGGTAATAATTCACAATTAGCGGGTTGCAGGTGGGAATCCTTTCTAGACCATTCCAGGTTAGCTTCTTTTGCGAGTCTCGGGTCAAGACTACTTCAATCTGTAAGATTCTGATGTATGTGCGTTTGTACTCTTAACCATAACTATGCCCTCCATTAAATTATTTCCAGTAAAAGTACTTCCTTACTACCCACACCCAACCCCTCCCCCAAACTGAAAGGTTTGAGAATATATCTATAGTGGTCTGTATCTCTCCATTTCTGCATAACAAAACTAGTGTTCTGTAGTTTATATTGTGTTGAGGCATTATGTGGACACTATTGAAAAAAATGATGAATGGCTGTTAGTCTTTTATTTAGTTTTCCTTCAGTTTTTTGAGACCATTTTATGATTTGTAAGATCAAAATGAAATTTTAGGTTTTTCAAGGTTTTCGTGGTCCCCTTCTAACCCTTGTGTTCTATTGTCAGTGGAAACTGGTAAGGTTCACACCCTTCTGAAGGATAGCATGTTAGGTAATCGTGTCCTATATGCAAGTGTTATACTACCACCTCATCTCTGGAATTTTGTTTATCAATATGCTGTTCAGAAGCTTCTTTGTACTCTTACCATGTTTCGTTGTTTTTGGTACCTTATATGCCCTTTCCATACTCTTAATACCAATGTGACTAGAAGCCTACCATAGAAACATCCAAATTTTATGGGCAAATCCAAGTTCCTATAACGTACTGGATATTAATGTGTTGCCAAATTTAAGGTTTAGCAAGGCTTTATACGGTAACAAGCTCAAGAGGATGCCACCTTTCCAGTGGTTCTACTGGTCATTATCTTTAATATCAGCACATGTTAGAGTCTGGCAAGTTGATAATATTTAAGTTTGTTTTCAAGATTTTCCATGCAAAACCATAGGTTTGCAATGAAACTTGACCTAAAAAGCTGAACAAGGAAACCATTTGATTTGACACATGCAAAATTGACAACGTTAATAGCACTTCTCCATGTGGATTCAGAATATTATATTAACAATTTTAAATTGATGCCCATCAAGAACCAAAACCGTTTACGACTTCTGTATGTGCCCTGTGAGACTTGAATAGTTACAAGTTTTGATTTGGTGGCCCTAATCTGAAGTATATGAAGTGTTTACTCCTGCATGTTCTTGGGACCCAAACATTTTATTAAGAGTTACCCGTCTTATTTCTTGTTTTTCAGGGGGTGTTTTCTCTCCATCCTCTGCTTTTCTTGGCATCCTCCTTACGCAGTATTGTCCATCCAAGTAGCTGAAACTGGGATTTCTGCATAAATTTCAAATTAAGTTTTCATTGGGGCCTACTTTCTGTCCATGATCTCTAAAACATGAAAACCTAATACAATTATCAAAAGATTTACCGATACAATCATTAAATTTAGTAAAAGGAGATGAACTGGGAAGGGACTCGAGATGTTTGTAGAAGATAAGATGTTATGGGTGTGAGAAGTGTTGTGTATTTAATCTGCATTGTGTAACCGAAGGTGGGAGTTTGGGTGAATGTCTTTTTCTGTCAGCAACACATTACATAGCTAATTTATAAGGGAGAAGTATACCTTAACATGTGAAGCAGATCACTCTTTTCGTTAAGTTTTATTTGAGTGGATTTATTTCCTTAATTTCACTGGAAGTACAAGGTGCTCAAAATACTAAATCACTATTTGTGGATTATTGTCAATTCATTTAAAGACATTTTGGATCACTTATTGTGATGCATCAGGATTGTTGGTATATCAAAACTATTCCAGGCTATTGGTATATCAGCACTTTCAAGATTGGAATTCATTCGGAATACACTATACTTGGACTCGCGATAAAAAATTTAGGACTATATGGGGTTTAAATCAATACTACAAGTTCTTTTTGTCACTTGTTAAATTTTACTTTATTATAGGGAAATTTAAATTTTACTAAACTTGCTGGTATTTGCTCAGTTACTTTAGGACCATAGTCGTAACAGAACACATATTAGGATATGCCTGAAAGAGTTGGTGGAGATGGCTGTTTTGGAAAAGGAGGCAGGGTGTATACAATTTACATGATGAAAATATATTGTGCCAAACAATAAGGGAGGGATCACTCTTACATTGAAGCATTATACATTAACAGGTATGTAACATGGAAACTAGTAACTTTTGAAGAAGCAAAACAAGATTAACAGAAATGGAAAATGTTCATATTTGCTTTATAGATGTTGATACTTTCTCTAAATCCTGATGGTTAAAGAAATATCGCAGAGTAAATATTCTAACTGTCCGGGATGCTGGTATTTGCCAGTCCTGGGTCCCCCCGGCCCACGGAATAAAGATGGCCAGGAGGTGTAATACATTCCAAACTTTCCATTCAGGGATATCGGAGGGGGGGGGGGAGTTTTTAATGAGCTCAAGCACAATGATGTTGCATGAAATTTACTATTAAAAATTTTTTATTGAAATGTTACATTTGTAAAAAAAAATAATGAAATCACCTTTATAGATCACCAGTATCTCACCTCATTTGGGAACACCATAAGTGGTCTTTTTGGTGAAAAGCATAATGCTGATATTACCAACCATAATGGGAAAGCAGCAATAACAATATCTTCATGATGGCCATTGTAGCAGCCATAGTGGAGGTTTGATCTGCATGATTTCCATTTATGACCAAATTTGACATCACATGTCTTTCAGTGAAAACCACATGCCGATAATACCATTCATTTGGTAATAGTGTTAAGATTTTCAAGATGGCCACTGTCAACCATAGCGTATGTTTGACTGGCACTATTTTCATCTACCGGATATCGTAAAAAGTCTTTTAGCAAAAATATCAACTCTCCATTCAGGACAAGTAGTGATAAGTAGATTCTCAAGATGGGCGTTATGGTGGACACTCTGGTAGTGCGAGAAGCAACAGTTTAATTAGGGACCAATTAACGTCATAAGAAGTCTCGAAAAACCTCTTTATCTCAATATAACTTGTAGTTCAGGAGGATTAGCAACAGCAAAATTTCAAGGAGGGATGTCATGGTGGCCATATTGGAAGACTGGTACCATTTTCATTTAGGACCAATAGACATCATAAAAACATATTTTAGAGAGAACCCATTGTTGATATGACCATCCATTCAAGAGGCAAAGCAATACGATTTTCAAGATGGCCACTGTGGTGGCTCATATTAGCTGTCTGTGTGGCTCCATTTTTCATGGTAATTGTAAAAACAAAATAAAAATCATGTAATAAAAGCCTCCAATATGGCCACCATGGCATCCCTTCTTGAAATTTTGTTCTTGCTACACCTCCTGAGCTAAGTTATATTGAGATAGGAGTTTTCGAGACTTGTTTAATTGGTCCCTAATCAATATAAAAGACTCAACTGATTGCTCTCAATGAAGCATTTATTTTATAAAAAAAACATGTAGAAAATTAAATTTTTTTATTTATTATATATATTTATAAGATCTCTAACAACAGCTTTGATAAAAAGACAGAACATTAAAGTCTTTGAACTGAACTTTACAACTTAAATGTTTCAAACAAAAAGCAAAATTCTGATTTCATCCCAAGGTTCTAGAGTTGGCGATGGTGGTAAAGTGTCAATGGTGGCAATACGACAACAAGTTTTCTGTGAAGGAACAAATTTAAAATCCGGTGGCCTAGTATTAGAACATCGCCTCAGATAAGGGAGGTCGCATGTTTGAACCCCAGCTTGAACCCCAGCTGAGTCATACCAAAGACTTATAAAAATGGTACTAACAGCTGACTCGCTAGGCGCTCAGCATTAAGAGGCTAGGGTTAGGACTGGGTGGCACATGATACAACATATTTGCAGCATGATGCCCCAGTACTAAACATCACTAAAACTGCCACACTGCAGATAACGAAATGACAAACGTTTTCAAAGCTACCTTAAAAATCCAAAACACGCACACAATTAAAAACATTCCGATATAGCACAGTACAATTTACCCATGCCTGTTGTCAGGTTGCAAGTTTCATGTAAGTTTAGTTACTATATATGTAGGGGTGACACTACATATCATAAGAGGCCATTCAATGTTGAAGTGTATTGCAATGCACATTATAAGTGGGCTTGTTCATATATAAATATATTAAATAAACGTTCAATAAAAACAGTCTCTGATCAGTACTGTAAACTGATCCAGTATGACAGGCCCACCTCCTGCCAACATCAGTCGAATTGTATTGGATGGAATGTATTTTGGACATAATGTGTTGGCAGTGTGCAGACACTGTACAGAGTAGAAGGGAAGAAGCAGAATGTGCGGTGAGGAGGGAGATGAATTATACATAAAATGTCTAATTCTCCTAGTTTTTACATATTGAAACCGAATGGGTATGAGCCAGTTAACAGTTAAATTTCGCCAAAGAACATTAAGCAAAACGTACAATATTATGCAGAAAACATTCTCCTACAGTCGGCAATTTTGACCTGACCTTTGATTACTATATATACATCTATATGATTATCTTACTTTCTTCTTCCTGAAGAGTGCAAGCCATTGATGAAGTTCACATTACAGGGTTTGTATAATTCCATCTGAGTAAAGATGAAGGACTTTCCAAGCTTCAGAAGTATATTCTCATTTGAGTTGTTGTGAACTTTTCCAACCCAAGGTGCAAGCCCTCAAATTTCTTCATGGTACAGCGTTTAGAATTAAGTTACCAAATGGACTGAGATCGATCCAATGATAAACTGGTTTTTAAAAGCACAATATCACATTATAGACAATGTTGCAAAATGACAACAGAAGTGTCCTGCCCAGAGATGTGCAAAAGGAGCTGACCTGGGATAGTCTTGAAAGGATTCTCACCTGCAACCAACTGACTGTGAATTATGTTCAATACCAAGATCACCAAGCACAAAATAATACAGTAAAAGCTGTTTCATGGACTCAAGGAACATTGCTAAATATGATGTCCATCACCAACCTGTTTTAAACGATTCTGAAACTGTTTTATGTCGTCTTCTGTTATTGTATATTCCTCATCATCTGCCTCTTTCCATCCCATTTCCCTTAATAGGCGTAGCTCATCTTCTAAGGAAAAGGACATTACACGGGAATCATCTGCTTCCTCTAAGCCATCGGTTCTCTGCACAAGTTGTTTTTCTCCTGGCTTGTTTTCCTAGAAAAAAAAACAAGAATTATGGTGGGATGTGGTGGGATGTGGTAACTACACATGGATATGCAAGGGGCAATCGTATGTCAAAAATAAGGTCAGGTTTTGCTTATGTACACTTATTTTACCTGAGAAATCCCTGCACATTAAAAGAAACGGGGCTATTGTTGTACAGTTCATCAGTTCACCGCACATACATCTCAAATGTCCTTAAACTCTACATAACATTAGAGCTAAACAATGTCGTGATCGTCCTATGCTGTAGACTGTAATCTTTTGAAATTGTGAACTTGCAAGAGATAGCTAGAGGGAGTGGTAACATTTTTTTTATTTGCTTCTCTCACATGCCAGACTGTTGCCTTTTTACAACATGCCAGTGTTTCCTAACCCCTCCAGACATTATCCCTGGCTCATAAGACAGACAGCTTGTAACCATATATGTGCTTATTGGGCACAAACTGTTTTATGTCGTCTTCTGTTATTTCATATTCCTCGTCATCTGACTCTTTCCATCCCATTTCCCTTAACAGGCGTAGCTCATCTTCTAAGGAAAAGGACACTACACGGGAATCATCTGCTTCCTGTAAGTCCTCACTTCTACTTACAAGTTGATTTTCATCTGGCTTGTTTTCCTAGAGAAAAAAAGAATTATGGTGGTAACTACACATGGATATGCAAGGGGCAATCGTATGTGAAAGGTCAGATTTTCCTCACGTACACTTAGTTTCCCTGAAAAATTATAGTCCATGCACATTAAAAGAAACGTGGGGATATTGTTATCAGTTCATCTTTCTACACGTCTGAAATGTTCTTAAACTATTCTTAAATCAGTAAAGCACGAAAAATGATACAGTTCATTTTGCCAAAAATGTTCTTATCCCTGCACATTAAAAGAAACAGGGGTATTGTTATACAGTTCATCAGCTCACCGCACATGCATCTCAATGTCCTTAAACTCGCCCTATACCATGAGAGCTAAACCATGTCGTGATAGTCCTATGCTCTAGACTGTCATCTTTTGAACTTGTGAACTTGCAAGAGATAGCTAGAGGGAGTTGCATGTCTCACATGCCAGACTGTTACCTCTACAACATGCCAAAGAATGTTTCCCAACCGCTCCAGACTTTATCCATGGCCCATAAGACAGACAACTTGTAACCATATGTGCTTACTGGGCACAATATATATATATATATATATATATATATATATATATATATGTGCTTGTGTGTGTGTGGTTTAAAGACACATCCGCTCATGTACTATGTATATTAGTACCCATTAACGGATATAAACGTTTCTAAATAAAGATACAAAAAGATACAAGATAAAATATAAATGGTAAAGCTGTTAAAATTCTATAAATATGTCATCCCAATACAAGTTATTTATACTTCAAAAATATACAAGATTTTATTTGGTGAGCAGCATAAGAAAGCGCCATCTTTCCCTGTGGTAATACTGTTCAGTGATCTGTAATATTAGCACAGGTTAGTCTGACTGGATGACTGCAAGTTGATAATATTAAGTTGTTTTGAAGGTGCTACAAATAATGATACAGATTTGCAATGAAACTTAAACAGCCATTCACTAGTACATGGAAAGTTTTCAACTGTAACAATTTTAATTCTCAATGGTGACTGAGATTATTATACTCTTGCATAACATCACTTTAAATTTTGATAGCTATCAAGAACCCAAACTTTACAACAAAGTCTTGATTTGATGGCCCTAATTAATTTGGAGTATGTGATGAAAATAATTTACTTCTGTACATTCATGGGACCTACAAATGTAAAGTCACCGGTATTTTTTCTTGTTTCTCAGGTGTTTTCTCACAATCCTCCGTTTTGCTAATATTCTCTTTACGCAGTATTTCAAAGAACGGACTCTCTTTTCGCCTGATGTTTTTGGTGTGGTGACAAACCTAGTGGTGGGAGTCTTCAAATCCTCTTTGCCCTTCAGGTTGCAAGCTTCATGAAAGTGTATTTATTTACCTTGTTGGGAACACATGATCTATAAATCCGCAATCCACCATGGCTTTTAAGACTGGAGAGACCAGTCGTCAAATCTTTGCCCTTCCACAATGGAGGATTGTCTGAAATAATGAGAACTGGAAATGGACTACGAGTTACAAAATTGAACTTTCCTTTCTAAAATCAACACATGAAAGCTTCCATTTTATGTCATTAATGCTTTCACTGCTAATCAGTGTGTAAACTTTAAGACAAATTCAGAAAAAAGAAAATGCAAAAATTGAAACACTAAAAATTAGGATTGTAAAATCACCAAACCTAGTGACTGTACATCCAGCAACCAAGACCACTCTATTGAAACTTAAGGCCTAAACATCTTTTTCGAGAATTTTAAAAATGCAGAATTCAAAGTATTTGGGAATACTGATGGCTTATAGGGTTGGCAAACAGTACATTAAACAAGATCACCACTGTGGGATAGGTACATTGCTCCTTTTTTCTTACGATTTTCAAGATGGCCACTGTGGTGGCTTATGTTCGGTCCATTTTTCATGGTAATTCAACAAACAAAATAAAAATCATGTAATAAAAGCCTCCAATATGGCCACCATGGCATCCCTTCTTGAAATTGTTCTTGCTACTCCTCCCGAGTTATATTGAGATAGGAGTTTTCGGGACTTCTAATGATGTTAATTGGTCCCTAATCAATATCAAAGACTCAACTGATCGCTCTCAATGAAGCATCTATTTTTTAAAAAAAAAAACAGAAAATTATTATATATTTTCATAAGATCGCTAACAATAGTATGGAAAAAAAACCACAGAACATTAAATTAGTTGAATTGAACTTCACAACTTTAAATATTTCAAAAAACAAATTTATGATTTCATCCCAGTGTTTTAGAGTTGGCGATGGTGGTAAAGTGTCAATGGTGGCAATACGTCAAAAGTTTTCTGTGAAGGAACAAAATTAAAATCTGGTGGCCTAGTATTAGAACATCGCCTCAGATAAGGGAGGTCGCATGTTTGAGCCCCAGCTGAGTTATACCAAAGACTTATAAAAATGGTACTAACAGCTGACTCGCTAGGCGCTCAGCATTAAGAGGCTAGTGTTAGGAGTGGCCAGCCTGGTGTCAAGATAATGTGACTAGGTGGCATACGAAGCTACATATTTGCAGCATGATGCCCCAGTACTAAACATCACTATAACTGCCACACTGCAGATAGCGATCTGACAAACTTTTTCAAACCTACGTTAAAAATTCAAAATACACGCACGCAATTAAAATCATCCCGATATAGCACAGCACAATTTACCCATGCCTGTTGTCAGGTTGCAAGCGTCATGAAAATTTTAGTTACTATATATGAAGTGGTGACACTACATGTCATAAGGGGCCATTCAATGTTGAACTGTATGCAATGCACATTATAAGTGGGCTTGTTCGTATATAAATATAAAAAATTTCAATAAAAACCTGATTTAAATAGTCAAAACGTTTTTATTTGATTCATTTTAGCACTAGTAAGTATTCAGTATTTTAAGTGTTGATTCCAGTCATTTTAAAATGATGTATTTATTTCTCATCAGTCCTTTCAATAATCATCAAATTCAAGCAAATCTATAAGTGTGAGCATCATTTTACTCCGGGGATACACTTGTTCAGTGTCTATACAGTTATAATTTTAAGTCCAATCAACCTATTTGAAGACCACTTTTTCCAGTAATCAATACTTCACCACTTCCTAATTCCAGTGTTGATTACTCTTCATATTTACTTTTGTACCTATAGCCTAAGAAAATATTTACAAGAACTGATAATGTAGTGGTATTATGAACATTCATCAACTACAAGTATATTGATTTACCTTCATGAAAACACGTGATCTATCAATGACGAATCCACTATTGGTTTTAATACTGGAGTGGCCAGTCTTCAAATCTTTTTTTCGTCCTGCCACAATGGAGGATTGTCTGAAACAATGAGAAATGGAAATGGACTACGAGTTAAAAATAATTAACCAAACCTAGTTACTGTACATCCAGCATCCAAGACCACCCTTTTGAAACTTAAGGCCTAAACATATTTATCGCGATTTTCAAAAATGCAGAATTCAAAGTATTTGAGAATACTGATGGCTTATAGGGTTGGCAAACAGTGTGATTTGGATTTTTAACGTAGTTTTAACAATTTTAGTCATTTCGCTACAATGTCTGCAGTGTGGCAGTTTAGTGATGTCTAGCCCTGGGGCATCATGCCGCAGACATGTAGCATGATGTCCCACCCAGTCACATTATCCTGACACCAGGCCGACCAGTCCTAACACTAACATCTAGGGCTGGCAAACAGCACATTAACCAAGATCAGCTCCCTCAGTGTGTTTCAAGTCTCCTTTTTTGATCACAAGCAAATTATATCTTTTCATAAAGATGCAAAATGAATGTCAAATGTTTTAGGTCCTTTGTTCTGTCATAACAGAATGCATTATGAGGGAGTAATTTCGATTCTTGTGGCTATGGATCAATACAATATTGAAATGGTGGGCGCCGATTGCTTGATTGACCAAGGAATGGAATGGTGGTCTATGACTACCTATAATGCTGATTGCTTGATTGACCAGTGTGACTGGTAGCCAAGTGTACTAGTGACGGAGTGTTTTGTGTTACTCCATGCATGTAATCTTTCAGCGTGGGCTAATTTTGGGGTTTGTTATACCCATTGTTTTGGAAGTGTAATGATATTTTGTATAATATCTATCCCTTTGTTTTTCATCATTTTACTATTTGAGTAAAGTACCTCATTTTCACTATTTGAGTGAATACATTTTACTATGAGTAAAGTACATCATGTCTTTTTTTACTATTTTGAGTACAACGCATCATTCTTTTCGTCTTGTGAAATTACTGTGAATCATTCACTTTTGTCTTTGGACTGCGTAAGATCATTTATTTGTATTTATATTTGTTGGATTATGTTAATTTGTCCAATATTTGGATCATACACACGCACGTATTAATCATTAAGTCTTTTCTCATTCAAGTAATTCATCAATAAACATTGTATTATTGTATTTGTATCACCATCAAAAGTGTTCTGTTATAAATCCGACTGCTTACCCCAGACACCTGTACCATTCACTTGTTTGCTGCCTTTGGAATCTTGCTGGTCAATTTCCATTTAGGGAAGTCTGGGGAAAAAGTTTTTACTGAGCTCAAGCACAATGATGTTGCATGAAAATTACTATTAAAACAAAATTATTGAAATACATTTGTGTGAAAAAAATGAAATCGACTTTATGGACCACCAATATCTCACCTATCACCATAGGAATCTTTTCGGACACGGGTTCACTTCCGAACCTGTTTTGTGATGTTGTGCAGACCATGTAATTTGTATAACTTAACATATATAACGTCATTACGTTTTATCCTATATGCCCGTGTTACGAATAGTACACGGTATTAGATGCATTCTCAGCTGATCAGAGTGATCCATGCTGATCGGAGTCGACTTGGTACCAGCTGTAGAGCTGACCGTAGAAGATGACCATAGCAGCTGTAAAGATGAACCATAGCAGCCGTAGAGCTGATTGAACAGTGTTGCTGGTCGAGTAGCAGGTGATCGGGACGTTCCTGACCGAATTGGTGGGCGGTGATTGCTTGATTGACCAAGGAATTGAATGGTGGTCTATGACTACATATAATGCTGATTGCTTGATTGACCAGTATGACTGGTACCCAAGTATGCCAGTGACGGAGTGTGTTTGTGTTACTCCATGCATGCAATCTTTTAGCCGTAGTCTAATTTGGGGGTTTGTTATACCCATTGTTTTGGAAGTGTAAAGATATTTTGTATAATATCAATCCCTTTGTTTTCATCATTTTACTATTTGAGTAAATAAATTTTACTATATGAGTAAAGTGCATCATGTTTTAGTATTTTGAGTAAAACGCATAATTCTTTTCGTATTGTTAAATTACTGTGAATCGTTCACTTTTGTCCTTTTACTGAGTAAGGTCATTTATTTGTATTTATTTTTTGGATTATGTTGATTTGTCCAATATTTGGATCTTATACACGCACATATTAATCATAAGTCTTTTCTCATTCAAGCAATTCTTCAATTATCATTGTATTTGTATCACCATCAAGTGTTCTGTTAGAAATCCGAAATCCAACCCAGTTATCTGGTTACATCAAGGTGCATTATAAGGGAGTAATACAGATACTTGTGAATATGGATCAATACAATATTGAAATTTCCTCAATAAATTAGTAAAAATGGCAATGTTACCACTGTTTAACCCAGACGCCTGTATCATTCACTTGTTTGCTGCCTTTGGTATCTTGCTGGTCAAAATTTCCATTTAGGGAAGTCTGGGGGAAAAAGTTTTTACGGAGGTCAAGCACAATGATGTTGCATGAAATTTACTATTAAAACGAAATAATTGAAATATTACATTTGTGTAAAAAAATAATCATCTTTATAGATCACCAATATCTCACCTCTCTGTGTGAGTGCTCGAGTCACAGGCTCTGCCAACATAGCTACGTGAGAAAGCTTGCCAGTAGCTAACACTGGGTATCATTGGTGCTTCCTGGGGGTTTTCCCGGGTTCTCCCTCTGTCAAATACTATGGTCACCACGTATAGCTTATCATTTGCTGAAAAATGGACCCCGTCAAGGATTCTTTGCATTGTTTGCAAATGAACATATCTAAGATGACATTTCAGAGGCAATACCTAAACAGTGCTAGCACTCCTTCTGAAGCTGAAGCCCTAATGCAATGTAATTGCAAGCTGTCAAATGAATAACCCTATTTACCTGATATAATGCATGCCAAACTGTGCACTGTATAGACTCAAGCCAGGTGATCAGGGTCCATAATAGTTTGCATCAAATCATAGCCTAGATCTGGCTGTACATTAAATGATGGCAGCAGGTCTGGTCCAATATCATCGTAACTTTCTTCAGCAAGAAACCTGTGCACACCAAACCCCAAAATTAGATATTACACTATGGATGTACCTACATCAAACTATCTTGCCATTCTTTCTTAGACCTTTACTGATAACAGCATAAACTGCAAAATATGTCCTCACTTGTGGAAACAGTTATTGTTCATTTTCATGTTCAACTGATTGTTTTGTGTATTTTAGAGAGTTTAGTTCCTTTAAAATGTATACACTTAATTATTTTAGTAGTGATAATTGCGTCTATATGTGCCACTGACTTTTGATGCCCTAACGTACCTCTGTGGGTGTCTTTATGTTTACAAACTGGAGGATCGTAAACAACAGTACCACAATGATGATGTCCATGAAATGAATACTATTGTTAAACATGATAACTGGCTAATTGTTGGGTTCTTTCAACATCTATATAGCTCTCCCACCACCTTCACCCTAGTTAATGGCATGCAAATGAAGAATACATTCTGATTTGTTTGCTGATTTAAATAAACTTATCTGCAACATCGTGTTGATTATTACTCTTCATGTTTGCTTATTAAGTACCTATAGCCATGGCTATATAAGAAAATGTTTTCAAGAACTGATAAGATAGCAGTGTTATGAATATTCATCGGCTACAAGTGTATTATTTACCTTCACGAAAACACGCGATCTATAAAAGTGCAATCCACCATTGCTTTCAATACTGGAGTGACCAGTCTTTAAATCTTCTTTGTCCTTCCACAATGGAGGATTGTCTGAAATAATGCGAAATGGAAATGGACTACGAACTAAAACAAAAATGATCCTTCCTTACTAAAATCAACACTGAAAAACTTACATTTGTGTATGTAACCTTTTTGGCAAATTCAGAAAATAGAAAATGCAAAAATAGAAACATGGAGAATTGCGATAATAAAATCATCAAACCTAGTTACTGTACATCCAGCATCCAAGACCACTCTTTTGAAACTTAAGGCCTAAACATCTTTTTCGAGATTTTCAAAAATGCAGAATTCAAAGTACTTGAGAATGCTGATGGCTTATAGGGTTGGCAAACAGTACATTAAACAACTTATACTCGTGGACGAGATTATAACATATCTTTGATTTTGCTGGGGGAATTTTGTCCATTGGGAATTTTGTCTTGAAGGGATTTTGTCCTACATCCTCTTCGACTATATCTTCTAATGATCTTAAAAGACAGGACACCATAAAAAAGAAATCTAAAATAACCCTGCACCAGTTACCTCTATGTTGGCATTAGTGGGAAGGCCAGATATATGTTTAAACAGTATTTACGAAACATGACATGTTAGAATGTATCTCAAATTGAACAAGAGACGTGGAGGATTGAACAACAAGCATAAGCTTATTTCGAGCTCCCTCTCCCCCTCTGTTTCTCTTTCTCTCTCTCTCTCTCATCTCATTAACAATATTATTGTTATGATGTGGTTATGTGAATAATGAAGGCATCATATTGTAAACAGTGAAAAATGCTACTGAGGCATTAAAGTAACAAATTGTAAATACAATATTATAATAATATCAGGTAGTAACAAATTGTAAATACAATATTATAATAATGTCAGGTAGTAACAAATTGTAAATACAATATTATAATAATGTCAGACAGTAACTCATTGTAAATACCATATTATAATAAAATGTCAGACAGCAACAAATTGTAAATACAATATTATAATATTTGTCAGACAGTATTTTATAGATGTTTACGTGTTCCTGTATACGTGCAAATCAAAATATGATCAGGTATTGGTGATGCTAGTTCAGATAGTGGGATTCCCCACCACCGCACCACACCGAAAAAAAAGACGAAAATAAACGAAAGCCAGGTTTCAACCGTAAATGGAAGATTTCATATAATTGGGTAGCAATTGGTGGCTCAGGTGGTAAGTCGTCCATATTGCCAAAGTCAGGATTAGTTCAACTGTGGCTTTCAACTAACAGTAAAGAGAGAAAACCAACAAGTTTTGTAAAATTCAACAAATAATTCATTTATCTAAAATACAACGTAAAACTTTAAAGAGAACTTTAAAGTGAATTAAATCCCAAATAGTCCTAAAATTTCTATCGCGAGTCCAAATGTAAGAGGTTCCAGTTGAATTTCGGTGGTATTCAAATTAGTTCCGATATTGAATGTATCGATGTGTCTGTAGTCTCGAACGTGTTAATGTGCCAGTGGTCTGGATTGTGATGAAGTGCTAACATTCATTCGATGTATCACAGTAATATAACCCAAAAATGTTCTTGTCACAACTCACTACAATTCCAAATTAATTTCTCCAAGAATATTATTGATGAGCACTTCGTATTTCAAGTGAATAATAATTTGAATAAATAAATCAGCCCAAAATGAAAAACTGAACCCAACAATAAGATTGAATCTGCTTCAAGAAGTTGAGGCAACAATGAGTAATTTACCAAGTAAGCAACATTATACAAAAAACTAAATCATAATAATGCAATCAAGATTTGGGTCAAAAGTTCATTTCTTAGAACATTTTAAGTTGGCACCACGATAAGGTCTTGTTAATTCCTGGAACATGTGACAGAACGTTCGTAAATGAAATTGTACCTCACCCACAAGTTGTTTTTATATTTACGTAGTGTACTCTATGCTTCATCAATACATCTTGACTACAATGGATATTGCTCTGTTAATTTAATTTTCTGTCCATCAAAGAAAGATAATTCGCAGTTTTATATTCCAATTTTACCGGTTTTGAAAATATGTAAGTAAAGTGTTGGGTGATTCTTTCATTTATCTTTTTGAAATATTTCTCCAACAATTAACTTGTTTACACTTGAAATGTATAACATTATAAATTATGTAGTCCTATTTTTACCCATTATGTTTCTGAACTGCATCATCTTTTTATTTGTCAAAATTGCAGAATAAAGCTAACAAATGTCGATCCTTGAGATATTCTTACAATCTTCATAACTGCCTCTGACTAATTTGAAAACATGTCTTTGACATTTTAAGTAAATATAACTGGGATAGTTTCATGGCTTAATTAACTTCAAGATTAATGTTTTTTTTTTGGCATCAAATCGTATTATCACTTAGGGAAATAAACGTACTATGTAAATATATGTATTTATTTTATATTATATCTTTTTTTTTCTTCTTACTATCACGATGATAATGCATGCAAACATTTTAGGATACCACTGCGTGCTTACCCTAATGCTGGGGAGATCAATAAATATGGGATATCTATTGCATCCATTTTTGCAAATCTGCATGGCAGAATGCATTCACAATCACTCAGCATGTGATTAATTAAATCAACTTATTTCAAGTTTTAGGTTAGTCAATTTATTTCAATTTAAAGAACATGTATTGCATTTTATTATACTGTCTATGACCAGCAGAGCTTCAAAAGTAATTCAGAAAAGATTATAAACCCTATAGCTAAATTTGCTATTATAATTTTTATTATTATTATTGCATTATTATTATTATTATTATTATTATTATTATTATTATTATTTTACTTCACTATTTAACAAAACGATAACAGGTATGTATGTGGTTTTCTCCGAACAAGATTGTGTCCTGCTCACATTAATCTATTATATACCACAGGGGCTCGTTACAAAGAAAATTAGGAGTTTCCGTCAATGACTCGAGGGATGGGTATGAAAATTGAACTGTTCTCAATTACGACTGGCTTAAGTTGGAAATTAGAAGACGAAATTAGGATAAACGAGCAGTAACAGGGTTGGAACTATCGAGGAGTGTGGACTCGTGTCTTTCCTTATTTTGTTACAGGTTAGGCCCCCAGCCCTCGATTCATTAACGGAAATTCCCAATTTTCTTTGTAAACGAGCCCCCGTATTCTATACGCCATCACTAGCTCTTCCAAAAATATTTTAAAAAAAATTGCTTATCTTGTTTTGTATGGTACCCAAAACCCTAATTTCACTACTATTTACAGCTTATATGGCTGTTAAATGGTGGACTGACTCTTTCTTTAGCCTGATTGAGTAATTAGGCTTAGATAAACACTTCAAACAATATTTGACTTAACCAGCTGGGTAACTAGCCCAGATCAAATGTGTCAGCTAATGTGAGTTCTGTGATGAATAGGGAATGAAAAGAAACTTGGCGTGACCACTGTTATTAACACCTTAATAAAAATTTGGTTACCTTTACTGGCAAGTTTGGTAAATACTCAATAACCACGGACATTCTGACGCTCATTCTTGAGAAGGAAAGTCTTCCGATTTTATCAAAACCCTGCCATGGCACGAACAAAATAAACTGCCCGTAAATCCCCAGGACAATTTTGAAAGCAGTTTCATAGAACTGGGTGCAAATATGCAAGAACAGAACTGATAAATATAACGTATAGAATATTTAAACATAACATTGGACAAGTAGACTATTGCATTCCACGTGCTGCTCGTGCAAAACGAAAATGTCAACAACAACTAAAAAAAACCCCGGAAATGTCAGAGTTGGAACAATACTTCGACACGAAAAGAATAGAAACAAGTGAAGGATATTTTTAGATGCTGCTACGAGAAAGGGACACGGGAAATTGACCTGTTTCAAATACCAACAGAAAGACGACCTACTATGTCAATGGTAATGGTCGCTTTAGATGTAAGAAACAGACTTCACCGAGTTAGCAAAGTCTGAATAGGAAAAGAGATAGAGAATATATCTTGAAGCCGGTAGGAAAAGAAACAAAAATACCATATGGGAAGTTAGGAATAGGAGGAGAAACAGCAATAGTTAAAGAACCAGAACCCATCATGAGAAAAAGCAAAAAGAAAACTACAGAACTTCGTCTATCTGATGTACCGCTTCAAATCCCATTAGAAGCTACAGTTGACCGCTTTGAACAGAAATTTCAAACCAAAGTTACAAGGGCTAGAATGGACACGCACTCGGGACACCCCATAAAAAGCGGAATCAGAATATTACAAATAGAAAATCAAAACCTTTACACGATTAAAAAATTATTCTTCTTACACGGCTTTCCAGTAAAGACGTGGTAAAGAGGATGATACACCATAGAAAATGCAATCAATGTGGGAAAGTAGGACATACACGTAAGAAATGCCCAACACAACAAGAGCAGAAAAAACAAGGGACAGCCCACATTAGTGAACTTATGATCTATCCCAAACAGAGCAAACTGCAACAATAAACAGAGAAAGAAAAGGAGAAACAACAACATAAACAGTAACAAATTCAACAAAAGAGCGAACCAGGAAAAGGGAAACAACAGCAACAACCAAAAGAGCTACGAAAAGAAGTTCAAGGGCAACAACAACAACAACCAAAATATAAACCACAGAAACAACAACAAGAAGCAAAAGAACAACAACGACAAAGAGAAACAATAGGAACAAACACAGCAAAACTCGAGTGGTGAAAAAGTAAAACACAAAAACCAGAAACTGACACCAGTCTTCATGAAATGAACTGTAGAGAAGCCAAGACTAAAGAAAAAAGCTAAAAGAAACCTAAAGAACAACAGGAGAGAAAAAAGTATTACAAACTAGATTTTGACAAAGAGCTAGAGGAAGAAAATGTTTAACTGAATGGAGAAAAAAATTAAAAAATTAAAAAAGGATCCGAAAAGGAAAAAACACTTAAAATCGAATAGACGCTAGAAATTTGTTAAGCAACTTACACTAATTAAAAAATATAAAATTCTCTTTCAAACGAAAAATGAAACAAATACTAAATCGTATGATTCTATAGCACCTATCAACACATAACACAACGCCTTTACAATCAACACATAACACAACGCCTTTACAATTAGATAAAGAAAGTTTACTGGAACAAGAAGAAAAACAAGAACAACAGAAAGAAAAGAAAAGAAGGCGAAATCTGAAGACGAAAGGAAAATTAGAAAAACTCAGAGAGATCAGAAAATGAGGACAGTGGAGAAAAGCTGGAGAAAAAGATAAGGAAAAAGAAAGTAACTCGTCCTGTTCTTCTCTTGTTCTATCAACTACACGATGATGAGGAACTAGAAGAGACAGTATATGACAGCCGAGACACGAGCTACATTTCTGAATTAGTCATAAAATAAAAAATAAACATTTATAAAAAAAATCCTATAAAAAAAAAAAACCACAAAAAAAAAAAAATAAAAAAAAAAATTAAAAAAACCCCCACATGTATAGTCAATAAATTAATTAAATTTAATATTTACCATCATAATTAAAATTTATAACACCTACGGGTAAACAGAATTTTGAGCAAATTTCTCCAATTTGAAGCTGTTTTTAGTAACTATAAAAGGTGGAGGGGGCAAACCCTAATGTGATCTGAAAAGATCCAAAAGGGAATAGCCACCCAACCCCCCCCAAAAAAAAATAACCACGGACATCGTGACACTCATACTTGAGAAGCAGACTTCCGATTTTACCCAAACCATTGCCGTTTAACGAACGAAACAAACTGCCATAAAGTCCACATGGAAAGAAGAAATATAAATGGAATAGCAGATTGATTTAAGCAGAACAAAATGTAACAAAACGTAAAAAAGCACTACTGTGAAACATTACTGGTGTAAAGATGTCAGACTGAGAAACACGTGTTGCACGTGCAATTGGAAATGGCCAAAAATAGAGAAATTACAGAACTAGAGAAATACTTTAAGACAAGAAGGATTGAGACTGAGAATGGATCTTTTATAGAATATGCGTCCAAAGACGGTACACAGGAAATTGATATGATAAGGATAATCTTGGAAAGAAAAGACCAAACATGACAACAGTGATGGCAGCTCTGCAATTAGAAATGAGCACTAAACAGGAATGATTGTAGCCAACCCTTGTAGCCTTAGCCCATGTATATATGCCCTTATGCTGCTTGCCTTGCTTGCTTGCCCTTAGCCGCCTTATATATATATATATATATATATATATATATATATATTAAAACCCAAGGGATCCCAGTCAATATTTGCATACAGTGAAATGACCATGGGAAGTGAAAGAGTGTTTATCAAAGAACCGACACCCATATTACGGAAAATAAAGAAAAAGACTGCAGAATTGCATCTATCGGACATACCATTAGAAATACCCTTACAGGCAACAGTGGCCCGTTTCGAAGAGAAATTCAACATCTAAGTAACAAAAGCGAGAATGGACACCTACCCACAATAGTCCGGTTAAGAATGGGGTAAGAGTACTAGAAACTGAAAAACCGGAAATTAGGAAAATTAAGCCAGCTCTTTTTCCTACATGGATTTTTAGTTAGATAATGGTATAAGGGGTGTATATTTATAGAAAGTGCAGAAATTGTGGGAACACTGGACATGCACCAAAGTCCCAAGAAGAGAGCAAGAAGCAAGAGAGACAAGTTTATGTCTCGAGAATGAATGGAGAAAGGGAAGGAAGAAACAAACAAACAAAAGAACCAACAGAAACAAATGAATAAATATAAATAAAACCTACAGAATATGCAGCCACAACAACAGAAACAAAACCAACAGCAGCAACAACAAGAGATAAAACAACATAAACAACAACATCAAGATAACGGAGGGCAGCAAGTCAATAAAAACCCAGAGTAACAACAACAGTCGATGAAAGAAACAGCAACTAAGAACAAACAAGGACTGTTTATGGAATGGAATGCGGAAAAAGTGAAGAAAAAGAAAAGACTAAGAATGAAAATGGAAAGGAAGTGCACAACTTTGAAGATGGAAGAAACACAAGAGAATGATGAAGGCTTGGAGATGAGGAAAAGGAAACAAAAAGAACTAGAGTAGAAAAGAAAGAGCTACTAACTACTCAGCTATGACGAGGAACTAGAAGATACAATCCATGACTGTACTACATCGAATGAACCCAATATTTCTCAAATCTGAAATCGACCCCCCCCCAAAAAAAACCTATCAACATAAAAACCTATAATAATAAAAAAGATCCATAAATGACAGATTTGATTTGTGAAAGAGAAAGAGAGAACTTCAACACAACAAAATCATATTTCAGATAAATACTAAAGAAAACAAAAACATATTTTTTTATATAAAAATAATCCTTCTCAAATTTGATATAGCATTCACCAATACAGAACACAATGACTTTTTGTAATCATACGTTAGGGTGGGAGCACCCCTGTAGTTTTTAAAAAAATATAAAGGGATGCCCTCCCCCCAACAAAATATAAAATAAAAATTAAATGACCACGGACCCTAATGAATGGGGATAAATTAATATGACACCTTCTAGATTTACATGCTTCATCGAATATCGCTGTAATTAATTGGCAAATAAAATAAAAATAACGTTTTCGAACAATGTCACATTATCTCAAAAAGGCGACTCATTTGTGCTAACATTAGACAACTACTTTTCCCACCATTCAGTTAAGATTTATACAGGAAGTGCTTTCCTTCTTTAATTTTGTTGAACAAATGAATCACTGGGGGTTACTTCTGAATGCATCAAAACACGTCTGTTTTTTTGTTTTTTTTTTTTTGTTTTTGTTGGGGTTTTTTTGTTTGTTTTTTTTGAGGTAGATTTTCATTTAGCCGGATGCTTAAGGGTATGAAAGTCGCTGTTTGTTTTAAACATTTGTTCGTTTAAAAGCAGTATCTCGCCCTCTCTCTCATTAAAATTACTATTATAAAACCTTTTATATTTTTTAGTGCATTTAAATATACTCAAAATTCTTTGGTGGCCTAGTGGTTGGAGCGTCCGCCTCGGATGCGGGAGGTCGTGGGTTCGATCCCCGGCCGAGTCATACCAAAGACTTACAAAAATGGTACTAACAGCTGCCTCGCTTGGCGCTCAGCATTAAGATGTTAGTGTTAGGACTGGTCGGCCTGGTGTCAGGATAATATGACTGGGTGGGAAATCATGTTACATGGCTGCACCATGATGCCCCAGTGCTAGACATAACTATAAACTGCCACACTGCAGACATCGTAGCGATATGACTGAAAAATTGTTAAAGCTACGTTAAAAATCCAAATCACACACACACACACAGACACACACAGACACACACATTTTTCATCTCTCACAATACAGGTATGTGAATGTGTTTTTGTGGGCGAGTCTTTCAATATGAACTTAAAAAAGACCATTCTTCACTGTATTGTAACCCAGCCGACGGGTAAGTTCTATACATCTTCTCACAGACATTATTTGTGTCCCTATCTACTATAACATTACATGAAGGAACTAAAAATGCATGTCATGAAACAAGAATAGCCAGCAAGTGGTGACCTGAATATAACACTGAACCAGACAGACGAACATAAGGACGGACACAAATAATACTATACATAATTCTAACATGCTGTCTTCACTATGGCTAGATCCCCACTTCTTGAAGATAAAGGCATTTGATTTACTCTGGCATTATCCTTCTTTCATCTTTCCTACAAATTCTCAAATTCCCTTAAACCAAATAAAAAAAAAAAAAATACAAGTTGTTCCGCCTACATTGAAAAAAAATAGGGCGTGCGGGTCGGTACAAACTTTTTGGGGAGTCCAGACTGATTCATTTGAATCATGAACTAGACAAAATGCGTTATTTGCATCCTGAACTTAACTTTCATCGTAGTTGCATCACTTTCTTATTATTTTTTTTCCCCGAACTTTTCTCGCCAATTTTGTGTGTGTGCTTCAAAAGACAATGTAGTTAAAAGTAGGGTCGGTAGGGTAACCAGAACCACACATAATTATTTCTTATTATTTGGCCATATCATACAATTTCTGAAACTTAATCTTGGAAGTTCTTGGGAATAAAGTGAAACATGATAATAACAATAAATATTTAGTTATAAAGCAATATTGGAAGGCAAAAACAAGTTTGTTTACTATCAAAGGCATAAAATAAAAATATGCCGATTGTATGAGCGAGTCAGATAGCAGTGTTCGAGCGGCTGAATGCAAGTGATGATGCTATAGTGTGTGTGTGTGTGCGCGTCTCTCTCTCTCTCTCTCTCTCTCTCTCTCTCTCTCTCTCTCTC
>JAECUM010040776.1:0-15548 GCA_016617855.1 Megalonaias nervosa
AGAGAGAGAGAGAGAGAAAGAGAGAGAGAGAGAGGGGGGAGAGGGAGAGAGAGAGTAGTGTAGCAAAAATCTATGAATGGGACCAATATTTAACATTTCCAGATTCCTTCTTACTTTCATAAGTGTATCTTAGATCAACGCAAAGCAGGATATATCTATGCTCAAGTGTGGGGACCAAGGAGAAAAGCATTTCCAAAGAGATGATTGATTTAATTCTCCAAGTTAGATTTCGAATATATTACAAATTCACCCCATAGTAACTAAACAAGGAAGCATGCAGCTATGTCATGTCACTGTGAGACGGCTGAAACCTTACAGTACCGTTTCAGTCCCTTATAAGTCGAGTCCAACTGCATACTGCACAGACCCAGATCTGTCGTCGCATAATGCGCCGACAGATCTTTGTCTGTGCCGTTTGATAGGAGTAATCAGTAAAACAAACACTATAGACCCTGATATGCAGGTACATCATGCTTCAGCAAATCGGGATCTTTTGTTGTTTGTAATTTGTCGCAACTTATAAGCGAGTACAGATGATATTTCCAAAACTTTAATATTATATCAGAATGGCACGTTAAAGCAGAACAAATGCAACGGCATGGCATAATCCAATCTCTGATATGTCAGAATCTACTGCTGGCACGTAAGACGTAAACGTAGCGATATGGCCTAGTCCAGTCTCTGATTTATCGGAAACCACCGCTGACACGTAGGATCAGAACAAGCATAACGATATGGCCTAATCCAGTCTCTGAGATAGTGGAATCTACTTGCTGGCTGATAAGATCAGGATAAGCCTAACGATATGGTATGAGTCGCCGTAGCGGACAAAGGCTGGTCCAATCAGAACGTTGCCTTTGAAATTTTAATGTCATATGCCCAGAATTCCAATTTCACGTGTTGTATCAAAAATGTTTTTCCTTAAATTACAATTTTCTTGGTTGAGATTTTAGATTGTGTCTGTTGAATTAAACAGTAGTTGTCGAAAGTTACATTTTCTGTGTCGAGGTTTTAAATTGTGTCGTTTGAATTACACGGCGGTGGTTGAAATTTCTATGTCATAAGTCGAGAATTCCTAATACTTATTGGTTCAGAGAGTTTATGTTGAAAGTTCCATTTCATATGTTGAGTATTTAGATTTCATCTGTTGAATTACACAGCGCTGGTTGAAAATTCGATGTCCAATGTCTCATTTTTAGATTGTATCTTCTGAATTACACGGTGGTTGTTGAAATTGTAATGTCATATGTCGAGAGTTTCGATTTAACGTGTTGAATCAGATTGATTGTGCTGAAAGTTCCATTTCGTTTGTTGAGTTATTAGATTGTATCTGTTGAGTACACAGCTGTGATTGGACATTTTATTGTGCTTGTCAGAATTGTTATTTTTATATGGTGAAATGATGTTTGGTGTTAGAAGTAACACTACACAATGTCCACTTTAACAATTCAAAATAATATCGAGTATTAAGATATATCATTCGTGTATTCAATTATGAGGCGCCATTACATTTCATGCATTTACAGTTTGAAAGTTACCATTCACAGGTCGAGAATTACTATGAATTTCTTCGCTAAAGGTCGCTCTCGTGAACGGACCCCGTTATTTTTAAGCAAGGAGGCTGCTTCTCGTTGCTGTGAAATACAACAGAAAAAATCTAAATACTTGCCATATGAAATGGAACTTTCATCACAAAAAGTTGCATACAACGTGTGAATTAGGGATTCTCGATATATGATATTGAAATTTCGACCACTGCTGTGTAATTCAAAATATACACTGTAAAACGTCGACATAGGAAATAGAACTTTAAACCACCACTGTATAATTCAACACATAAAATCTAAAATCTCAATCTAGAAAATGGAAATTTACGAACATGCAATTTGATCCAACACGTGATATTAGATTTCTCGACATACGACATCGAAATTTCAACTGCAGCTTTCTCATTAGACCAGCTTTTGTCCGCTACGGTCTAATCTAATCTCCGAGGTATTGGAATCTACTGCTGGCAAGTAAGATCTGAACAAAAGTATCTATATCGACTACAACGGCGTGCTTTATCATTTCCTCATAATAGTAATAATCGGATTTGATCGATCGTACCTAATAAACCTGAATTCATATTTTAAAATCTTTGATGAATAGTTTTGAATTTGTTTTCGCATATCCATCATGTCGAAAGTGTAAAGGAAACCAGGCAGCCTTAAAAGCAATAATGAATATCGTAAGAACGTGCCTTTTAGAAACTGATTTTGTACCGTTTTTGTGTGTGTGACGCCAACGAGAAATAAATTAACATCAGGTGTGGTCGTATGCGCACTTTGAACAGCGTAGATTCGGATATGGCGTAGCGTAATGTTCCGGTCGATCAGGTCCTATTTAAGTGAAGGACGCAAACACTGACTTATTTAGAGCGGTATACAACTGTAGAGTCGGGTTTATCATATTGTCGGTATGTTGCGTGTTATACCCAGGTAAAGACGGTATTTAAAGATAATGTAGATGTCTAGATCCAAACATTAACATTCGCTGGGTACAAACGATACATGTGACAGTCACTGGGTACAAACGATACACAATTCTAAAGCTCATTAGTATAATTCTTTAATGCACACGTTGATTGTGTCAGTCTAATATGAATATCTACATTTTTAACATTGTCATTCATAAATAGTGAAACGTGTCTTGTCCATCAGCCCATATGCTATCCAGTTTGGTTGAATTTTGCGTAACACGTGTGTTGTTTGCATGTTGTCGTTTAAAGTCAAGTCTTGGTAAATCCAAAGCAGGTCATAATGACCTAATCTCACGCTTCAGTCAACAGTTTTCGTATGGCTAGACTCAAGATATAGCGATGCGTTCATTCGTGTTCCACAACCACATTACCTTTTATTACACACCGCGCACCTCTCTCTCTCTCTCTCTCTCTCTCTCTCTCTCTCTCTCTCTCTCTCGTCAGTAATGTGGAATTAAATGTCAATTTCAAATTAATAGCCAGTCATTGACATATATATATATATATATATATATATATATATATATATATATATATATATATATATATATATATATACAACTTTGGAATATGGCGCCCCAAGGAATAATTAAAGATGTATCTCTTTCACTCTTTCAATTGCAAACGATTTAACATTCAGATGTTGCATCCCAGAACGTGCAAAAACATTTTTGTCAACGTTGTTATGTTTGTTGAAATAATGGGCAGAGCGAAATGCTTAGACCCTGATCTTCCTGTGCGTTATGGAAAGACTGATCTGGGTCTACGATGACGTTAATTGCTTACTTTCTATATAATGGTAGATCCGAGTTGTGTGTGTGTGTGTGTGTGTGTGTGTGATTATTTTGATAACCTTCCGAGCAGCACATTTATAGAAGAAACACAATGGCGATTTTTTATAACTGCAACACTAGATATACTAGGAGATAATCGTATGAGATTAGCAAGCTGTAATGGATATCAAAATCCTTGATGTAATAAATAAAGACAAAAGACGGTGTATGTTTCTGCAATGAAAAACAAGTTATAGGTGATGATCTGATAATTTCTCCCCGGTTTAATAAAGATGAATGGAATCTACACGAAATGTAACCTTTACGATCGAAAGAAAGATTAATCAATTTAGCGAAAACAGACCTAGTCTGCAGTTGCATTATTAATGGCCACACACCTGGGATTTTATCTTTTATGTAACAATCAGTCCTAAAAAAAAAAATTGTTTATATATTTTTATATGTTAACTTACAGTGTAGGTAAATGAACAATCACAGACAGCCTTGACAGAGTAGCCATCTGTGTATAGTCACAGCGTTTGTATCAAGGTCAGGTATAGCAAATTTCGTTTCTACACAAATCTGTACAATTTTTCTCTCATAAAATGACTAGTAACAGATAATTTCTGCAAGTTCTGCATTTGACCTTTGTTTACAAATATATATGGCGTAAAAAAAATACCACGGTTTTTATGCTAAATCGTCATATTTGTTTTATTAAATTATGTGTCGAATGATACTACGTCGGAAGTACATATTTATTTATTTATTTATTTATTTAGGTATAGAACTCTTTCTCAGATAATTTTTATGCTTCTGTACTAAATTTACATTAAAGTGTATAAATAGCTAAAAACTTAGAATGTAACAAATATTGCCGAATGGTGATATATAGTGCAAACTGGAATAAGTATGTTTATCAAAAAAGTTATTGTTATTTCTATTCTACTTGGTTTGATTTGATGGTGGGAATTTAACCCACGGTCTTCTGGTCAAGCAGCAGAGAGGATGAACCCTACAACTTTGTAGAGACCTTATTTTTGAAAATTAAGGGTTCCCTGAAAAAAAATAAGTTTTTGTTTTAATAATGAAAACTTCTTTAATTGACCAGATTTTTTTCACAATTTGGTCACGTGCGTATGTCATTCACCCTCTCTGCTGCTATAAATTAAACAGCCATTATAGATATTATCAATAATGAGTATCGGAGAACCACACTCAGCTAAATTAGCTCGAGAGCGACTAGAGGCAATTAAAAAATATCTACCCGTTCGTGATTCTGTTAAGCAACAACTACAATCGCGTCAGGAATCCCAAGTTGAATTTGAAGAGGATACAAAAAAATTATTTAAACCTATCACTGAGACCACTAAAGGTATTCAACCTGTGTTGGAGAAAACCGCTAAAGTAACTGGAAAAATAGCAGAAGGAACCGAAAAAATAGCAAGAAGAACAAAAAAGACAAAAACAATTTTACGTGAACTTCCAGCCGAAATAGCTGCTGCGATGCCAGTTCCGGAAATTCTTGAAGGTATTGAACAAGTTCGTGGTGAAATAGGTGATATAAAGGGTCGTATACAAGAACCAGGAGAACCAGAAGAACAAGAAGCGAGGGGAAGAGTTGCGTTGAATGATAAATTTACCGAAGATGCTATTACTGTAATTAGAAATATTGAAACTTCAGGAAATTTAGCTATAACTGCTGTGAAAAACTATAATGATCGAGGACAGTTTTTAAAACCTGAATATGCCAATAAACCTATAACCCGTGAAGACTGGTACAAATGGATATTTCGCATATATTATGACGTTGATCAGGCTAGAAATAATGATATAAGATTTATTGAATATACGAATGCAGTAGATAATTATATTGCCTTTATACAATTACTACCAGAACAACAACAACAAGTAATGAAACAACAACAAGAAAAAATAAAACAACAACGAGAACGACAACAACAAGAAAAAATAAAACAACAACAAGAACGACAACAACAAAAACCTCCAAAACAAAAAACATTTGAGCAATCACTTCGTGATTATCCAGTATCACCAAAGCCATCGAAACCAAGTAAAAAAGCACCATCAAAACCAATTGAAGAAGAAGAAGAAGAATTTCAAGACGCTCCCGAAGCAACTGGAAGTGGTTTAGGAAGTGGTCTTATTACTTGTCCCAATAATGTCCTTGCTGATGTCGATCGATTAGAAATTCTCATCGGAGGAAAACGAGCTGGTAATAATTCCCCAGAAATCATTAATGAAGTAGCTGATATTTGCAAACGATTATTTAGTGGCGGTATCATGGATATTAATGTGTATCGGTCTCTTATTAATGAAATCAGTGACGATTATTACAGTGACTAAGTATGTAATTAGTGATAAAATCACTTAATAATAAAATGATCATACACAATACTCGTGGACCTACCATGGTCAGGGTAATAAACTCTCGATTACCTGTATACAAAACGACCTACGGAGATGGATTAGGTGATATTGTTCAGGGTCTGTTTAGAAGGATAGCCCCAAAAGCAATACCGATTGCAAAGCAGCTGGGAATGAAAGCTATTGATGTTGTTCGTGAAAAAGGTATAGGCGCTGTTGGTAATCTCGCTAGCAAAGCATTCTCAGCGATCAAAGATAGACTATCACGATTAATACGACGCAAACCTCAACCTGTGAAATTACCTAGCACTGAAGTGATGCCAGCAAATGTCAGTAAAATAATAAATCAAGCCGCTAATCAAAAACTAGCGGAGTTGGCTGATATCCCGATGTCGGAAAAGGAAAAATATATAACCGCTAGTCTGATAGCAGGAAGTGGTCTTCGAGTTAGACGAAGACGATAATAATAAAGATGTTTAAGCGCATATCTGACCCCGCGTTTGACATGGATGCACCAGTTCTCAAAGATGAGACTGTGCGCGATTATCAATATTATTCTTACGACGCACGAATTCCAAATCAGCGTGGAAGAATCGAACTACAGGTTCAAGATACAAGTAGGTATTTTCTACCCGCTGAGGCTTTTATTGAAGTAGAAGGTGAAATTTTAAATAACGCTGTTCCTGCAGCACCAGTAGCATACGCCGCTGATGTTAGGGTTGGTTTCGTTAATAATGGTATTATGGCGTTATTTGATAGCGCTACGTATATGATTGACGGAAAAAATATTGAATCAATCCAGAAAGACGTTGATGTTGCAACGACAATACTAGGTCTTGCAAGATACAGCGACGATTATTCAAGATCAGCTGGTCCATCAATGATGTTCTCAAAAGATACTTCTGACTACCCTGACAGTAGACAACACAATTTAGTACAAACACCACAGAATACTGCAGTAAATCCACAACCAGCTGGAATGATAGCCCGGCCTGCTGCTGATTTTCCGTTATTGCACAGTATTAATTCAGAATTCAACTTAGGATTTACAGCACGTAGATCAATGTTAAGAGGCGATAGGAGAAGATTTTCATGTGCAATTCCACTGTCACATATCTTTGGATTCTGTAGAAATGTTAGAAAAGTCATTTTCGGAGCCAAACACACAGTTGTATTTGTACGAAAAGGTGATGATAATGATGCATTATGGAGACCTATTGGTGATCCTGGTATAATAATACTAACAAAACTTTCCCTGTGGATGCCAGTGATGACTCCGTCAATATCCGAAGATGACCGGTTGTTATCTTTCATGAGTCAAGGCGGTAAATCAACATTATCATGGTTAACAATGACTACTGATGCTATTCAGAGTGCAATTGATGGTTTATTTACGTGGCAGATAGCTTCTCAGCAAGGTGTTTCTGCACCAAGACATATATTTATTGCGTTTCAAAATATTGCACGAATAAACTCGCAAACACGTAGTTACATGATATTTGACCAACTCGGTGTTTCTGAGGTTTCATTAAGGATAAATGGACACCAAGAACCATCCGAGGATATATTACTGAATTTCGATCAAAATCATGTAGCACGTGCATCTCATCGTCTTATGTCGTTCATGGGTCGTGATCAAAATATTGATACTGGTTTACAAATATCGCAGCTAGATTTTACAACGCTGTATCCGATTTATTATTTCTCTTTAGAACATTTAGATTTAACCAGACAATCTGTTGTAGATATTCATTTTCGAGCTCGTGTGACAATAGGAGCTACTGCAAATTACAGAGCAATAGCCGTTATACTCAGCGATAAATCGATGTTACTCGAAGGTGTTGGTGGACGAATGAGAGTTATTGATACTCCAGTAGAAAATATGTAAAATATTTTCTAAACATGTAATTAGATCGTTCATAATAATTATAATGTCTTATCATCACGTTAGTGTGAGTCTGACTCCTGGTCAGATTAAAAAGCTGCAATCAGCATCAAAAAATAACTGTGGAATAAAAATATCGCTAAAGCGAGAACAGATGACCGGTGCAAATAAACTATCGTTGACCGAGCGTCAGTTTAAAAACTTCAATAACGCTAAAAAATCAAATAAAGGCGTTAAACTTAATCTTTCTGCGGGCGCCATCAAAGACATCGCTAAAACAGGTGGTATATTTCCACTTCTCGCAGCAATACCAGCATTAATAGCCGCTGCAGCCCCAGCCGTTGCAAAGGCAGCTGCGTTAGGTGCTGTTGGAACAGCTGCTGGAATGGCGTTAAAGAAAGCAACCGGAAAAGGAATCAAAAAAAAAGGAAAAGGTTTAAGATTACCAGGGACTCCACACTGGTACGGAAAAGGCCTAAGATTACCAGGGACAGTTTACTAATAACACCCATGTCCAATTTTGATTTACTTAATGCTGCTAAGCAATTAAAAATAAAAAATTTCAGAGGTGTTTTTATGCGCGATCAATTACCTACCGTTGCAATGCAACATGAAACTGGTATTATTAATCTCGATAAAAATTCTGGCCCAGGCACGCACTGGGTAGGATATGCAATTGATCCACGTGGAATTATTTATTTCGATTCGTATGGATTAGCACCACCGAAAGAATTTCTTCATTATGTCAGTAATAATACTGCTCCAATCTGGTATTCAACGCTACCGACACAAAAAATAACTGCTCCTCCAATATGCGGCCGTGAAACCCTCGCTATGCTTGATGCTGTATCAAAATCAACAGCACCGCCTCATAAAGTCGTGCACGCGTTCACTACACTACGTCATAGTACTTAAACTGATATCAGTAAATATAATGGTAGATATTTACGGAAGATCCTCAGGTAAAACTCAGAAGGTCGATTTATCTAAATATGCAACCATTGATCAACTCAGAAATGAAATCGATGATTTATTAAATATCACAAGTGTGGATCAAAATGAAGTCGTCGTTTTTCAGGACAAACAAGGACGATTAAAAACGAGTAATATACAACTACTATCTGTTCTTGTACGAATTCCAAATGCGGTTGTTAATAATGTCGTTACTTTCACTGATCAAGGTAAAATACAGGATTCCGGTAAGTCGGTTAACGATTATGTTAAGAAAACTGGTGATGTATTTACCGGTGATGTTATTATGTCAGGAAGAAAAAAATTATGTATCTTGGAGATCCAATCGCAGATACAGACGCAGCAACAAAAAAATACGTCGATGATCAAGAATCCAAATACGTGTCAGTGCGCGGTGGTACAATGCGTGCATTTCTCGACATGAATAATAATGGTATTAATAATCTCAGAACACCAGAAACAGATTTTGACGCCGCAACGAAGAAATACGTCGACGATAAGGAAATTCCAATAACTACTTCATTAACGACAATTAATGATGGAATTGCTTCATTTAGAACTGAATATTTTAATCACGTACAAACATTTTTAAATTTTCGTAGAAATATAAACAGATCTATTAACGAATTTTTTGGAACTCCACCAAATGTTATTATTAATCTTGCTGACATTAACGCAAGACTCAACGATATCATTAGTGGTATTCCTAATATTATTCAAAAAACTAATCTCGTTAAAATTCCTCACAAGCAGATCATTAATATCGTGTACACAGTAGCATCAGGAAAGGCAACATGGTCGCAGGAAAATAACACTTTTAAAACACACTGCAGAGGTTACTGGTGTATACAGATTATCTGTATTTAGTAGTGCAAAATTCAGTATATTTACCACATTTCCATGGCGTCATTCAACCGATGATTTTTCTGGAATTGTGTCTATAGTGTTAAATAAAGATACTGAAGAAACATTTATGCTAATAGCGAATGATAAAAAGTTAACCACAGCAGATTATTGGTGGTGTATTGAGTTCGTAGCTGAAACTCCCGAATTAGTTACTTAAATAAGTATAATGAATCAAGAATCATTTATCGACGTTCAACGTCACAGATACGCTCAAGTATGTGAGTGTCAAACTAAACTAAAAAATATCATCGACGATTGCACGATAAAGGTAAAAAAATATCGTCGTCGTATGGTCGTTATTGATATAATGGTATACTCGGTTTCTGCTGTTATTGCTGGAAGTGGATTATTATTATCAACAATGACGATGACAGCGCCTGCAGTTGTAACGATTATAGTTTCAACGGCAACAACATGTGCAGGTATTTTCAGTATTATCTCTAAAAAATATCTACGTGTACGAATGATAAACTAAACGAGTATATAATGAAATTGCACACAGCAACAACCGCATACACTAAATTATGCTCGTATATTTCAGCGTATCTCAGTGATGGTAAAATATCCGATGAGGAGTTCGTAACGATAATGAAAACCTACGATGAAGCATTCATAGTGGAACGCGATGCGTTCTCTACTGACGGAAAGATGGAGAATTAAATAATAACTATAATAATAATGTCAGAGTCGCGCGAACTATTACAGCAGATCGTAGCTAATACAACGCCGTCAAAAACTACTATGATATCATTAAGTTCAACCAATCCTGAATTTAGCGTTAATTTTCCGACTGCAATTCCAGCAAAGGAAATAGCATTAGCGCAATTACGAATTTATTATAAGTTGGCCAAATATTAGATCAAAACCGTTTGGTGGACAACAACCAAATAATTCATTGGTATTCGCGAATAAAAATAAACCGGATGGAACACCTGATTGGCAAGTTGTTGGAATTTCAACGGGTAGTTATCAAATAGAACAGATTAATGATGAATTCCAACGCAGAATTAAATCTATCACAGGCAAAGAATCTAAAATAGCGATTACTGTTCACGAACCAACACTATCAGCGGCGATTGAAATAAATTCTCCTGATTACCTCGTAGATATTTATCAGAGTTCGATTAGATCAGTGTTAGGATGGCCTGAAGTTGCACCTGTTTATAATGGAGTTTCAGAACCAAAACTAGAAGAATTTAAAACGAGTGAAGAAAAATTCATTAAAAATCCAGAATATCGAGGAAATTATCCATGGAGATATATATTTTTTAAATTTGATCCAAACGACGATAGATATTACTTTACCGATTTTGACGGTAAAAGAATTCCCAAGATGAATAGATCAGTATTTACTGCTTCACCAGATAGGGGATATCCAGAAATTGTTGATGTAATATTTATTAAAAAAATTTTTAATGATCTTAAGCCTGAATACGATAAAACGTTTAATGATTTAAGAAATTTACTTATTTCATTATCTCAACCTTATAATGAAAATGTAAAGCAGCAAATAATCGAGTCAATAAAACATTTAAACGGTATCTTATTCGATTTATACATCGCCAATCGAAGTGCTATAAATATTGCGACTAAACTCGATGGAAATTCTTACGCAAATATAACATCTAAACAAATATTTCTTGATCATTATAAAATAACAGAAAAAGATTTACAAACATTTGTTATACCAGATTTAAATAACGCTGAAATGAAGAAATCATTAAATGATCTTATTGAAGAATATTATCCGGGAATAATTGAATCGTGGAGAAAAATAACCCCACCACCGGTTATATTAAAACACAATAACAACCTCTTTGGTGCCGGTAGACATATATCACCGGGCATTGTAAACATAACATCAGTTATTGCAGTCAATCTGGTATGTGATATTATTGAAGGTAGCTATCAGGTAGATCTTTCTAAATCTAACCACCGCAGTGGTACTGCGGAGCAAGGGTACATATTATTCAGTTTTAGCCCGATTACCCCCCCCAGGCTGGCTAATTGTGGTAGAACCAATTAATCCCGTTTACCTGCGAGTTCATAATCCATTTCTGACAAGAATAAATTTCAAACTCACTGATCAGGCAGGAAACATTCTGGACACGAGAAAAGAATCTCTTAATATAAACCTGTATGTACGCTCATAGAGCATTTTTATCCGGATGTTTATTCTTTTGTTTACATAAAATCCGTAATCTAGAAAGTTGTGGCTGCATATTGATTATTCCATATGCGTAAAGTTATTTTAAGACCGCTATATATTATAACTAAATCAATATCCGCTGTTACGGCTCACGCATAGACTCAGTGTTGTACAGAATTATATATATTTTGGAAAACTAGAAATATAAAATCTCATTTTAGACAGAAAAATGTGGTTTTTGTTAAGAATATTGTAGTTTTTAGGAATAACGATATGACTGACACATTGGTAAACACATGTTAACTTTTTCAATATGTATTTATAACAAGATCCGATAGCTCAGTTGATAGCGTGTATATTAGTCCGTCTGTCTGTCTGTTACCTTAACGAACTATAACTTTATGCGTGCAAAATTATTTTATGAAATTCTGAAAAACTGAAGTACAATTCTACATTCTATTAGTAATACAAGTTCTGTGAGACAGCACAAATATTATATATATACTTAAATTTAACTATATCATTGATAAGAGAACGATAGCCGAAATGGTAAGACGGTTTGACGTAGATCGAAGCTCTACAGACTCTCGCGTGTTCGAGTCTCAAAAAATGCTAAAGATATTATCTCGCATTTGCGACTGATGCTTATTTAATTGGGGGGGAACCCGGAGTATTTCCTCGATATCCACAACAGACAAAATACACTCTCCTATCATACACCCTTGAGGGGTGTACGTTTTACACTCCCGGGGTTTTGTATGGGGGGAGAGTGTATAAAATCTGTTGGACGTAGACAAGATTCCCCCCCGTCATCACCATTTGTATATATTTCATGTTCATATATCATTAGGATAAGTTTATATGTAACCTCTGATCCTGCTAGGATGTCATATGACAACCTAGGGGTTCATATGGGGTTTGTGCTGTCCTTAGAATTAAATTCTTAGAGATAAGTTTATATGTAACCTCTGATCCTGCTAGGATGTCATATGACAACCTAGGGGTTCACATGGGGTTTGTGCTGTCCAAAATCAAAATCATAACCATATGTATATATTTCATAATCATACAATCATCCTCAAAACAGTCCCCTGACCTTCTGATCCTGCTAGGATGTCATATGGCAACTTAGAGGTTCACATGGGGTTATGGGGACTACATTTTTTTAAATAATTATTCAGATACTGATATTATTTTTTATATTAAATATATATATATATATATATATATATATATATATATATATATATATATATAATGAACCAAGAAAACATCAATGATATTATTTCTGCTATTAAAAAACTAAAACATAATGGAATAAAAATATCTGATAATCTCGACCCTCAGAAAATTATGTGCGATTTTGAATTACTGCAACAGAGAAAATTTGATAATAAATATACACTATCTTCAAACTACAGATTCATAAAATTAATTTATCAAGCCATGCTTGAATCACTAGCCATGGTAAACGACAATCAGATAAAGCTATTTGCACCTCTTGCACGTTCTATCGAAAATATTAAATCCGAATTGTCTCACGAAAAAAAAAAAAAAAAGATTGTGGATAATCGTGTAATGCAATTAAGAAAGATTATGCTATCTGATTCTGTAAAAAATGATAATGACGCTGACAGCGATGAAGATGAACCCATGACAGAGTCAGTGACTGTAATTATGGCTAAACAAAACCCTTGGGAAAATTGACATTCTGCTTAGTATATTGTATCCCAATCATTATGTTTCAGTAGGTATCAAGTACAATATTACCCGTTGTGCAAAGTTTTTCGTTAGTGACAACGTCACTACTTTGATAAATTCGTTGGGTGAAAACCCCAGGGGGGTTAACGGGAATTAACATTACATTTTTGATTTATCGATCAAAAATCAATTTTTTCTGGTTTTTTCCAGTTCTTTTGTTTGTATTATATAGATTTCTGTTAGCGAATTACGACAAAAATATATAAAAAATCAGTTTTTCATCGATAAATCAAAAACGTAATGCTAATTCCCGTTAACCCCCCTGGGGTTTTCACCCTCAGAATTTATCAAACTCTGACTGATTTTCATTGATTTTTGGTCATTTTTCATGCAAAAAACGAGATTTTCGAACAAAAAACGCTGTTTTCATGACAAAATTAACGAAATAAAAAACGACTAAATATTTATAAAAATTATTTTTATTTGCAGTACTTGAGATCCAAATTCACTGAAATGTTTTTACAATAAAAAGTATGGACAATCAGGACAGCTTTTGACATTAACTCGTATAAGCGGACAACTACGATATTTATCATTATGCTTGACGGAGCGCTTAATCATTTGGTAACATTAAAAATACGGTAGACTAAATGTATTGAAAATTTATTTTTTGCAAAAATCTTTTGGAAAAGGCAGATTTTTGTATATTTTCTGCCACGTATTGTACTGAAGGTGGTACTATGTCAAAATATTTGGCAGCAGAATTAATTGACTTGAACACAATTTCTTCACCATCTGCATTTATGGATTTAATAGCTCTCTTTCCGTATAATTTACACCTTCCTGTATTTCCAAGCTTACAGTTTTCACTTTGAGTGATAATACGTAGATTTCCAAGTGAATTATCAAGCTTATCGCCGTTGATGTGGTCAACCACATACCCATTCTTGATCATTCCATAAAAACATTCAAATACGAATATATTAGAGCGATAATGTTTATTTCCTTTGGTATTAAACGCAAGATAACCAGTATTGGTAACACTACCTACTGGTTTTTTCAATCTGCAGTTTCTAATCACACCATCTCGGGATGCTTCATAATTGGTAAAGATTGGATGTGACACAAATTCGTTTTGTTCCATTTATATATAATACTATTTGTTTAAATCATTATTTTTTTTTGAAAATCTAGCCAAATAATCTTCTTCGGTTTTTATAGGAGAGTCAGCGTTATTTTTTTTGTCATAATATCGTTTTAACTCTCTGTATTTTTTACCACCGCATTGCGCGCACAGTTGAGTTCTTCCTCGCACTCCAGCACTACACACAATACACGGTTTTGGTCCTAGACTTCCATTTCTAACACATTGTATATGATAACTACAATATTCATTCACGCATGATTTATTACAAGTAGAAGTATATCCAATTTTGAGCCAAGCACATTTGTTTTGTGTTTCAATCATATACAAAAAGATTAATGTTCAATTAAATATATACTTGCCCTAATTATAATAATGGAGGAATTATCCGTTATTGAACCTTCCCCTGCTAGATTTGACCTTGACAGATTATCAGAATATAAACTTAGTACTTCGATGCAGGATCTGGCATTAATGGTAATCGAACGCATTCGTGAAGCAAAAAAGGAATTTCGTGACGATGGTGCAGTTCATGCATGGTCAACATTCAGAGTTGGAAATGTTATTAATATGATGAATGACAAACGAGGAAAAGTAATTATTAATCACCTTGATAATCAAAAATATTTTATTTTAATAAAATTTATTGTAAATACAGAAGAAGATATTTGGATTATTCGTGATAAGCGTGATCCAGTCCGTGTGCAGCCCGGGGGTAATATTGTTCTTTTAAGTAATAAATCTAAACCCGGAATACTTACTGGCATTGATAAACCCTATTATATACAGAGTTATCCAGCGACTGCAGTTGTATACGGAATATTTCCGCTGAATGATAAACCTAATGTTACAGATCTCAAACCGATGAAAATATCGAGAATAAACTGTGTAGCTGAACGAGTTACAGAACATTTTACAAATGCGATACGTGGTAATGGTTTAACTGATTTAAGACATAAAAAATAAACAAATGGGCAGAGTCCGTTAAAGATACTGGTGCATCTATTAAGGATGTCGCTGAGCTAGAAAAGTTATTAAGATTTCCAATAACAGTAAAAACACTAACCGGAGAGATATTATACGAACCAAAAAATAAAAAAAATGGAAAC
>JAECUM010040778.1:0-35012 GCA_016617855.1 Megalonaias nervosa
TAATTCGTGCTTTAAGTTCTAGCATAATCAAGTTATATTATATGTTATGTCCTGTCTTATTTCGGGCTGGAATCTATTTATTTAAATTATTGAAATCAAGTTATTATTATCTCTGGAAGTACAAAAGTGCTCTGATAAAATTCTTGGATACAGACATTCCCTGGAATTTATAGTGAATTCAAACCTGGAATTATATTATTGTCATTCAACAAAAGACTGTTGGCAAATCAACACTCTAGGAGCTACCTTTGCAAGGAGCATACCAATCTACACCATCACCGTCCTGTAAACACATCTGCTCTCTGGCGATTTACTATACAATTTTGGATATTACCTCTACGCAGCTCAGTGGACTCGTGTTTATGCTATGAGTAACAAAATAGTTCCTAACACTTGGCCCTTTACCTATTCCTTCTCATTACATAATAAGGTCAATCCATGCCTTCATTGTAATTTGAACTAAATAAAATTCTTCGCAAAATGTGATAACGTGTTTTTACAAAACGTAAAATTGTTAGAGCTCATTGGAGCACTTCCTTTATCAAACCATCAGTTCGGTGGTGAGTAGAATCAATTCCAGATCCCTGAACAAAATAGTCTGCCAACAATCACAATGTCCGAGAATATTATTTTAGTCCAATGAGCACTTTGTAATTCCAGTGAGTATATCCAAACCAATGTCTCCCCTTAAATCATTTCTAAACACAATATTAAACACATATGTAGACTGATTTTTTCACATATGAAATAAGAATCCGAATAGGAATGAATCCAAAATAGGAATTTATTAATGACTGACTGACTATGTATTATGACTGCGTATGACCAAGTGTCCTTGTGCAACGAGTTAGTGCCTGCACCGCAGGCTTCTTAATTAATCGTACGGACGGGAATAGGAGACACAATTCCGTACTAATTTATGCGTACATTGTATGCTTCGTAATGAGCCGTCTCATGTGTAATATCGCCAACAGCGAGACGGCACCAGCATCCAAGCATGGGACTTTGGGCTTTAATTAGCTGAAGTGTCGTGTACACTGATGAGTGGGAATCAGACCACGCGCACACTCATCTGCAATGTCTGTTCTATAACATTATAAGGCATGTGGTGGGATTAAAACCACACGCATGATGCCACTCCGGTTCCGTTCGTACACGCTCCGCGGGACATTGGTTACTAGACGAGTTGGAATCGGTCCACACATTCGTCTTTGGATGTCCGAGTGGGTAAGAGAGGAGAAGGACAATGCTAGAGATCCGTATCGTCGGCCAGAAAGCCAAGTAGTACTGAAGGTCAAATCATGCCCAGTTACTAAATCGGGCTGTTCCCCACTACCAACTTAGTGTTAGCCACTTTCGTAATTTGAGTCAAATTTCATGGTTGCATATTTTCCTACCTGAATGTAAATTTGGAAATTTGTGATCAAAATGTACACTGGTGACCCTAATTAACAACGAAAAATTGAGTCTATTTGACCTATTGTAGCTTTCGAGGTCATGGTTAAACAATTCAGGGGAATAGTTTAGACCGGTGGACCAATGAATTATATTAGTATGTCGGTATAGTATCATCACAGCTGATTTTCTAGCCGAATAAAAAATCTGAAACGGCAATTGGAGCAATTCGTTAGCCCTTAAAAGGGCTTTTGTTTCTTCTGAAGACGTGGCAATGACCTGGATGAGCTATGCAGGCTGCTAGTATACTCTACAAAGGCGTTGTTTTGGTGGACCCGGATAGATCAGGCCAGCCAGTATCCATTCACCAAGAGAGTGGGGGAGGAAATTTGAGATCTGTTTTGTGCATGATGTTCAGTTAGAATACAGGCTACCATCGCTGCTAGGGATACTGGGCACTCAAATAACTGTTCTCCCTTCTTCTTATATTTTTGTAGCTTTCCTGATTCTTGTCTTGCTTGGATTGCTCTTTCCTCTCGGTAGTTTTGTCCTTTAGCTGTCGATTAATTCGTCAAGGTCCTCAATAAAGGTTGTTGCGGTTTTTTATTCGTGCCATAATTCTTCCATGCCGAGGTCCTGAGAATATGACTAGCTGACTTATATAGTTCCGGTTGTTCTGCTTCCTTTCCAGTCGTTTATGCTGGAGAGAATGATGTTGGTAGTGCTGCTTTTGTGAGCTCCTTGCTTGCTAGCAACTCTTAACGTATTGCCGACGTAGCAGCCGACTCCTCCCGGGCAGCCATTTCCTTTGCCTACCCCTTTGTTGATTTTTCTTCTTGTCCTTCTGGAGTCATAGGTGTTATTGAAGCTCAGGTGGCTGTTGGGCTCTGTTTTCTCCTTGGGATGATGTAACTGGGGTGCTCGCTACCTAGATCTGCACTGGTGCTCCCTCAGTTGCTGCCCTATTCCACCTCTACGCCCCTGGGGCCTTCTTCTATTTCTTATTTCTCTTGTCGACTAATGATGACTTAATTGCTCAGTTCTCTCCGTATATACACCTCCAGGAGTCTATTGCAACTATATTTCGCAATATACCCAACGTAACCAACCTTACCACCCAACCTAAAATTTCGCAATGCCTACTCACGTACACAACCACCTGACGTTTTAACTAGCATCATTAAATAACTCCAAACTCGAAAATATATTTATTATTAGAAACTTTAAATCACTTATTTATAGATCATATGCAATCTATAGGCACTCTTGATATTTACAACTAGAATCTATCTTCTTTATAGATAATCACTACAATTTCACGCCAAGAACAAAACTTATTACAAAAATATAGATATACATAACAATATTTTCAAACTCTTCAGTTTTGGAGGTACGTAAATCTAGCATATTGTCAAAATAGAAGTGATCAGTTTTGAATAGCAAATTATGAATTTTGGGGCAGCATACAATGCATGGAAATGACTAATGGGCGCTGTGCAACATGAAGGATGCTGGTTTTCTAGGGTCTCACGAACACCGAAAGTGTGACTCAGTTGTCAGCGATGTAATTATTCAGTTTCCTAAAATGTGGATGGAGTTGCGCCTTTTTTCGGACGGGTCAGTTATCAGCTCAATTGTTATGAAATTTCTGGGTGTTGTATATAGTAAGCATTTATTACACGCAACATTTCTAATATTCGATTGTGAAAAGGACTAAAATGAATAGGATTCATGTAGGCATATGGTATCCTGGTGACTGGTATTTAGCGATTTCAGAATGTGATCGCAGCCACGTATAAAAAATAAAAAGGACAACGAATGATGTCACACTATCATTTTTACAGCATGTAAAACTGCATGTTCCTTACATCGGAATGATTTTATCAAATCAAGTGGTTTTCTACAAAAATATTTGTTTCTTCCACTAGCCCATAATTTTAGAATATGAACAAGAGAATCGTATAAACCACCGGAATACTGGAATATATCATAAAAACAGTCTTAGTTGAAAATCCATATCACGAATTAGACTTTCAAAATCGTTGATATTAATCTTTCACCACCTAATTGAAACGAATGTTGTACTTGGTGCGATTTTAGTCATGTAAAAACAATGTAGGTGCAGTTTAGTTCAACAAAGACAAACTATATCTTTAGTTTAAAATGCATTACGCACAAAAATATAGCAATTTAGTACTTGTAACCATAATTCTATATTCAGCAGACATAAGAGACAAATACCGCGATCTAATTTATTATATATATATATATATATATATATATATATATATATATATATATATATATATATATATATATAATTGCTGTTACTGATGTTGCTACTGTTGCTGCTGTTGTTACACGTAAGAGGTCTCACTACCGAGCAAATCAAAACAAACTTTGCTTGAGTCTGACTTCGACAGTCCATGTTTCCCCATTTCCAAGAACATCAAGACAGCAGTCGTTGTCAACTTAAAGGTTCTTAAATGCGCAAACACTACAGATAATTTGCCCCTAAACACCCAATAAAACTCTAATAATTTCACAATTGCGTGGTTTTCCTTTTATCACATTTGTATGAATAGTTCGTAATCCTTTCAGAGCCAATTATTAGTACTTCAAGCCAGACAATACAAAACATGACCACCCAAATACCAAATATAAAGATTTATTCATATTTCAAACTACTAAAAGCAAATACCTACAAATATCTAGATGATTCCTTATGTTAAGAAATTAGACAGGGTCCAATTTACGAAACTAATACACACTATCACAAAGACTCGTAAATAATGTACAAGTACGCTCCTAGAACTTGGCTTATTACTCTGGCTGAGAAATATTTTCCCAACACGACTCCCCATAATCAACAAATAATCGCTAAAATCTAACAAAGCTATAAACGGAGGCGTAAATTAAAATAGCACACGTCGTTGTTATTATTATTATTATTATTATTATTATTATTATTATTATTATTATTTCGCTTTGGAACAAATACCATTTCGCTCCAGAAAGATACAATTACTGAAGACTGTCATCACATTCTACTACAAAACATGTCATTAGCTGGACTGTCTGGAATACGAAATTAACTAAATGACTCACCGTTTCAATGTCTAGAAGATGCTTTTATGAGGGAATTGCATGGTAGAGACATATTTGTACCTAAAATAAGAGGCAAATTTGTATGGCATTGTTTTTCTTCCATTTGTCAGACAGTTGTTAAGGATGATAGCTAGTGAAATGTTTGAGTATTTACCCGTTTTTAAAATTGATATTATTTCAGAGCTAGAGATCCAAAATATCCAAAATCAAGTTCAAGTTCTTTGGCAATTTATAACTGTACAGGGATCCGAAGAAGGGGCCATTATATAGAAATCTACCAAAAATTACCGTGTCACCAGTTGTCAACAACATATTATTTCAATGAGTACGTCCATTACATAAACATGTATTGGAAAATACGCACTGGCACGAATTGCCCATTAAATAATTGGTGAATGAGTTTGCAATTTGAAAACCATAGACTCCTCTTATCAAACACATGAAAGGATATTTAGGTGAGTTAATTTATTTAGGGGGCGCTCACCAGTTATTATGTATTTTTGAGAGAGTGACATATGTAAGGTGAAGTTGTTTGCATTTAAAACATGCACAGTGGAGAGAATGTTGGCATACCTCTATGCTATTTTGATGTAATGTGGCTGACAGTTGTTTGGATATTGTACTTTTGGAAATTGTAAATGATCTAAGCACACTGCTAACTAAAATGTCTGCTCCCTTGTGCTCAAAAAATCAGCCTGAATTTGTCTAAAGTACACTATCCTTAGCACCTATTAAAATAGGGAAAATGAATTTTGCCAGACTAGACAATACCAGCTTCTGAAAGTGCAATGAATGAATTACCAAATATATCAAATGTAAAAAAAGTTATCCGCTCTTTTTTTTACAATTTACCTCCGAAGTTCAGGAAGTGAAAATGACCAAGTGGAGCTAGACCTTTTTTGAAAGGTGCACATCTGGAGTAAGGCCAAGCTATATACTCTATAACCCATATTACACCCATCAATCATACACCAAAATATAGGGAATTAAAGGTTCTTTGAACAATGCCTAAGATATACAAGGTCTTTCTTAAATAGCCAGTATAACTAATGAAGAAACCCGGGGGAATTCTTTTTCTTTAAAATTCTAACCCTATGCAAAATATGAAACTGTAGAGCGCCACCTTAGCAAAGAATATTTGTTTAGATCGCATCGGTTTTACGACTTGCCATAAATCGGTCACGAAAGCTATTACGACACTTCATAAATCGACGACGAAAGGTATCTATTGCGGAGCATAGATGTAATATCAGAGATTGTGTTATGCTGAAAAAATCACCAATATACCTTTTCTTTGTATATTTGATATGAGGTTATTGTGGTCTTCGACCTATGAAAATTTGATTAATTTCTAATGACACTTCCGCCTATTATTGTATGGGCAATTACTGATAGTGTGTATGTAATGATCCTTCTTTGTAGATAAACTAACAGTAGTGCAAGAAAATACATACGAACATAGTTTTAATTGATTTTGGATTGCATGAACCCTTAACTACTTAAAAACTTCAATTTTTTTTTAAAGTAGTATGTACCCAACATTCTAGAAGCGATCATTCGTAATCACTGCATTTAGCATAATGCGCATTGCATGCTTGACATAACGTTATTTGCTCAGGAGAAAACTGCAAAATCGATAATTTATTTTTATTCTCTATTTCAAAGACTTGCCACGTGTATAGTTGGGATTTTTCTGTCGATACTATTTTGATAATCTACTATACATGTCTTAATTCTCGAAACTGTTCACGATTTCCACAAAACAACATAAGAAGAACGCTACCTAATTTTATCTCCAGCAGTCTCATACAAAAAACAGGCCTCAGAACTCAAACTGGGAATGGGCTTGTGACATTTACATAGGTATATAAGACTAAATTTTACACTTAATCAACCACACACACTCAGCATTCTTGTTCTGTTTTCGCTCATGGTCACTTGATCCAGACGTATGAACTACATAATATAAGGGAAAAACAACAGAAAATCGTCTGATTCCAAACCAAAGAGACACATAGACATTGAGTTACGTAGATGATGCCATACGACAATATACTAAATCCAATATGTATCCAAAAATATAACATACAGTAAATATAACATTTACTGTATAATTTTCATAGTCGGCCAATAAAAAAACAAATAATGATGCACAAGTAAGTACATAACAAAGAGACATATTATACAAACAGCATTGAACCGATACATTGATCAGTTTATAGACTTTAGTATCGAACAGTAAGTTAAATCGATTGTACGGACTCAATATTCTGACTTAACCATAATACTTTCTTACGCCAAATTCCTGACAAATTAAATTAAACAATTGCCAGTTTGTATTCCATTGAACGTATTAGATAATATACATAGATTTATTTGTACTAATACATCATAAGATCTTTATTTAAATGCAAGTCTGAAACATATCCTTAGCTGTCAACAAATGAATACATTGGCTATCTTTATAAATCAGTCATAGGGACCAAATAATTTCGGATGCTGATCGTGGTGGGAAACATTAAACGGAAAATAGATATTGAAACGAAATATGTCTTCTTTGAAACACAGATGTCTATGTTGAAATTTGAAATATCTATCAAAAGACTTACAAATTACACGTGCATTCATCTCAATCACTACCTTTGAGTTAATATATATAAACTATCTCAGAAATATTTCAAATCGCTATTAGGCAAGAGGCCTCATGCAACTAATACATTTCTACTCGCTGTTAGGCAAGAGAATGTTATGTTACCTAATATATTTCAAATCGCTAATAGGCAAGAGGCCTCATGCAACCTAACAGATTTAAATTCGCTGTTAGGCAAGAGGATGTCAAGCTAGCTAATACATTTCAACTCACTGTAAGGCAAAAGGCTGTTATGTTACCTAATACATTTCAACTTGCTGTAAGGCAAGAGGATGCCATGTTATCTATTACATTTCAACTCGCTGTTAGGCAAGAGGATGTCAAGCTACCTAATACATTTCATCTCGCTGTAAGGCAAGAGGATGTGGTGTTACCTAATACATTTCAACTCGCTGTTAGGCAAGAGGATGTCAAGCTACCTAATACATTTCAACTCGCTGTTAGGCAAGAGGATGTGGTGTTACCTAATACATTTCAACTCGCTGTTAGGCAAGAGAATGCCATGTTATCTAATACATTTCAATTCACTCTTAGGCATGAGGATGTGGTGCTACCTAATACATTCAGCTCGCTGTTAGGCAAGAGGCCTCATGCAACCTAATAATTTTCAACTCACTGTAAGGCAAGAGGATGTCATGCCGCCAAATACATTTCAATTCGCTGTTAGGCAAGATGATGTCATGTTACCTAATACATTTCTACTTGCTATTAAGCCAGAAGATGTATTGTTACCTAATACAAGAACAAGGTAAACCCGTCTCAGTTTATTTTCTTATAACCTCAAATGCATAAGGGGCAAATATTCATGGAACAGATTCATGTTTGGGTGTGCGACCTACACTTGCCGCGAAGTAATACGGAATATTATTATCCACAAAATGCAAATTGGCCTTTTCGGTATCTTGCATTATCATTCGCATGTAGAAGAGGAAGAAGAGATTGAGTGGATGGGCACACTGTTTTGCAAATAGTTGAACAGAGTGAGGATATTCCTGTTATATAATAATCAATTTTGATTTAAATTGTTAATGAAGCGTGTATAGGGTATTTCACGGTTATTATCTTCCCTTGAAAACACCAGAGGGCGTCTCGGTGCAACTAACTTCCGGATAGTTCAATCAATAAAGATGGCAGATGTAGATAATAAAATGTGACAGACCGCTCACATTCCCCAAGCAAGATCGATATTTCACTATCTTAAAAAGAAAATCTATCAATATTTGATCAATTGTTTTTACATCTTTTATTTTTTCATTAACTTGCACTGTACTGTTCCCAGCTTTCAAATAAATGTTCTCTGCCCATTTCAGAACTTCATTATCTTTCCATTACATGGATTTGATTCATAAACCGTAAGTCCTTTTTCATTATTTTACCTTGTTTTTCTAGGGAAATAAATTATTTTGTTAAATTTACAAAGCTTGTTGGCTTCACTCTTTTCTTTGTTACGTTTGTACGAGCCTAGACACGTAACAACGAGTATATGATAGTGCAAAGATAGAAAAAGCGACTGATACATAAAGACAACAAATATGAATATTTGTGAGTATCCATTTATTATTGACTTGAAAAGCGTGTTATTACAAAGAGTCTCTTTTTTAGATCATACTGTCTGCAATTTTACATCCGGTCACGTGGATCAATATTAATTTAAAAGGCGAACCAAAGTAATAGGATGGAATCTGTGAAATAATTGGATCTTTTAAACTTACATATTTGATGCAAGGAAAGTTAAAAAGAATTAAACTAAGATGAATTTGCCCTCCCCTCCCACCAAAAAGAAAACGAAACAAAAAAAAACGTCATTGGGCTTGTTAATTAATCTGAATATTGTACGCTATTTACACCCAAATATGAATAAATATTCCATCTGCATTAATTACACTCCTTTATCTTTATGATAGCTAATGTAATTATTGCTTTGTTAAGTTCCTTTGAATACATTAATGTACTGTGTTTCATTTTAAAAAACTTTTCTAGTTTAAAATATTCAGCATTTCAGATCAGCTGACGTATCGAACTCTTGTTATAATTTTCTTATCGAACTCATGTTATAACTTTCTTAACTCGTGTTATAAACGAACTATTATCCTTGAGAAAATAACTGAAAAAGAAGGATATATCAACGTATGAAAAATGCAAATTGTTGAAATGGTTTTCGTTAAAGTTATGCTGCCAAAATGTACAATAAATGTTTAAAATCGGAGAGCAAAGTGAAATGTTCCTACAAATGTATCTGAAATTATGGATAATGAATCTATATTATCTGGTATAATATAAATATGGATAGTGTATTTAATTTAATTATTTGATATCATTTAAGTATGGACAGTAAATATTATTTAATTATCTGACATAATGTAAGTATGGACACCGAATCTAATTATCTGATGTAATGTCTACAATTATTCTCCTAGTATGAACAAAAGATGTTAGACATATATAATTTATTCATTGGTTTAACCATAATGATCTGTAGTACAGCTAAGATTCCTTCCTTTGTTGACTTTATGTTTCGCTAACCAAGCGTAAAACGGTGCAAAATTCTGAACTATCCGGAACTGGAAATTTTTTGTGGGCATGCGCATTTGAGGTAAGGGAGGTAATTTTAAGCGCTACGACCAGTAACTCAGTTGCAACCGTGAAACCCTCTATAACACGCACGACATTCATAGTCCACTTAATCATTTCTCCAACCCCTTTTATTAAAATTTTGTTCATTAATAATCAAAGGAATATGTTGACATTTGTATTAATTTTTCCCCTCAAAAAAATGAAAAGTTAGAAGAAGCTATGTACTCTGATCTTTGAAAGAAACCCAGTGAAAAATCAAAGTTTTGTAGACCAAATGGAAGTGATTTATTATTACTCTGTGGACATATCCCCAGGTCCATTAATAATAAAAATAACCATACTACTCGCTTTAGAAGTTCAGACCAACTGCAAACTTCACAGACCCAGATCTTCTGTCGCATGTGCTGGCAGATCTGGGATTACGCAGCTTGTCAGTGGCAACCAGTGAAACAAGCAACATAGTCACTTGTTTGCCATATCATGATCAGGGTCTATGTTGTATGCAGTTGGATGACTTAAACGCGACTATAGACGGTAACCATTTCATCCAATAAATATATGAAAAGATGACTTCTGCTACTGAGACAGTTTATGATTATTAGTAGCCCGCCGCTAATAACACCATCTGACCGAGCGCAGTAGTAGAGGAAAACAAGGTTTCTAGCTGAGAAACCCTCCTTTCCCTCCAAAACCCTTCTATGTTGACATTTTTTTCAGCTCCGATGATGACTTTCATATGATATTTTTTTCTGACAAAATAAGGGGGTCTCTGATCTAGAAACGACTTGTTTTCTACTACTACTGTTGCTATGATTTAAAATATAATATTATAAATATTTTTTCTTATTTTTGCAAAACATATAATCACAGCACAACCCCATGTGAACTCCTAGATTGCCAAAAGACATTCTAGCAAGCTCAGGGGCATTCGAATCAATCTCCATGTGAACTCCTAGGTTGCCAAACGACATCCTAGCAAGCTCAGAGGCATTCGAAATTAGACGAACACAATCCCCATGTGAACTGCTAGGTTGCCAAACGACATCCTAGCAAGCTCAGAGGATACACATAAACTTAATTCTAACTTAGCTCTAAAGACGGCACATACACAAACGGGGCCTTCTCTACGTTCAACAGACAAGTACACCCTCCACCATAATCAACCCCAGGGAGTGCAAAAGTGCACCCACCATGTGGTGACATGTTGGGAGAGTGTGCTTTTCTTTGTTGAAGTTTTGAGTAATTTGGGGCGGACCCCAAAACTATATAAGATTGTATTGTATATAAGCTAACCAATACTTGGAAACCTAAAAGTCGCTTACACAGTAGGCGTGGCTTATTTATTGTTGTATTTTTTTCTTTTTATCTTAATTATTATCTCTGAAAAAATCTGAAAGAAGCAAGAAACTTGACAAAATCATAAAAACAAAGACAATATTTCTTAAAAACCCAATAAAAAAAAATATTATTTATCAGTAAATACAAATGATTATTTATAAACAAAGCACAAGGGAGACAACATATAAGAGTTATCTCCCTTCAAAATCCAAGGGAGACAACCTATAAGAGAATCTCCCTTTAAAATCCAAGGAAGACAGGCAGAGTTATCTCCCTTGAAAATACGAGGAAGACAGACAGCATTATCTCCCTTTAAAGAATTTCATCACCAATTATTAAAATATCGACAGTAGCTATCAGAAATAATTCATTATAATGTTTATACAAATAAAATTTAATTTTTCCGCTTACTTTTCGATGACATTCAAAATAACTCTCTCATTGCTAATACAACCTTTTGCAGAAACCTTCGACCGGTTTAGGTCAATATTAATTTTCGTGTATTTTTCTTGACTGATCGGATCGTGAAGATTATCGTATTTCAGCATAAGCTCATCTCTCAACTTTTCCAGATAATCAAAATATTTTGCTGTTATCTGATTTAATAAGCGAGAGTTTCATTCTATCAAATTTACCAAAACAAATACCTGAAATTTCATCATTAAATTCAAATGATAATTGCTGGCCATTAACCATTAATTTTTAAATTTTGCTACAAACTCCATCGGCTAACACTAAATTTTCGGACATTATTTCTAAAGTTTAGACAAAATTAATTGAAGATGATATTGAATATATCACCTAAGGTACTGACATAGTGTCCAATAGTTAATGTGTTTACGCCATCAACACAATATCGTTTGTCGTCAAAATTACTTAGTCCACGTTTTATAATTGTATCTGTTTCAAGTTTGTGATGATTTCTTCTCATAACATTTGTTTTAATATAATTAGTTCAAGTGTTTAGCGCTGCTTTAAAATCATCAAATTTCATACACTTTTCTACATATCCGCGAGGAATACCGTTTGCTTTTTTTTGTCAGTTTATTGTCATCTAAAATTACGGCGTACATTTTACTTCTTAGTCTGACAAATTCCCTAACTGGCACAGACATAAATTCATCTTTGAACTTGCCGATGACTTTTTTTATTTGCATCATCATGAAATCCACTACTTGCTGGATAATCTGATAAATCAAATAACTACTTATGATCATAAATATTTTGATAAACGTCCTCACACTTTATGTTATAAAAATGTGAATCCGTATCAGTAAATAGCAACTCCGAATCTTGCCACTGCTTTTTGGTAAAATTATAGTGAAAGTCGTACATTAGCCATTTTGATATGTCAAGTACAGCTGCACCAACATAAATCGGTTTATTTAACTTTAAATTTGTCTTTCGTCGCTGTATTGCAACAAGATTTTCATTAAATATTTTCATCCTAATAAAACCGTCATCGTTGACTAATTTATTTCTGCGATTTACATCATTTACAATTTCAATATTGACTCGCTTTCTGATGTTTTCCATAGTCTAACCAAACTGTTCATCAACTTGATAAAGTTTTTCTCAAAGTCGGTCTTAGCAATAGCACGACGTTTGGTATTTAAATCAATTGATTAAATTTTAGCACGCGATGAACTTTTCTCAGAATTAGTCCAGCATCTGCTGCTTGTTTTAAATTTTTGTTACGTATCACGTAATTTCTTTTATTTAATAAATTTGGAACTAGCTTATTAACGATCGAATTTTTCGCTGTTGTCATTGCTTGTTGTTCAGGCGATAATAAAATATAATCGATCATCACTGACTCTGCACAAAACGGATAGTCGTTATGTAGATCATGTAACGAACTAGGATAATGAAGATCAACTTCAACAAAATAACTGACATTTTCTGGCAGATTTTTCTCAGTTTCTTTAAGAAATTGATCTGGAGTTATCAAATGAAATCCACTGCACGGCATTGGTTCTGACATTGCATAACCATACAAATTATCAGTGTCTAGATAAATAATATAATTTGACGGTAAATTTTTATCGTAATTTTTAAATATTTATTATTAGCTACCACATATCTTTTGGATATAACGCTAATTCCGCCGCGAATCCCTTTTTCAATAAAACTAAACATATCAACATCAGTTAAGAGATCCAGTTCTATCCTGTTTGTTTTTAGCAGAGCATCCCATGACAATCCTGGCACAGAATAATACCAACACGAGTCTAATCCATAATTTTCATGACTAACTTTACGAAAGCTCTCGAAAACATTAGCTAACAATAACACATCTGTTTTCAAATATAAATCATGATAATCACCAAGTGTCTTACAACCAAACTTATTCCAAATATCTTGTGCATATTTGTACTTGTAATCTGTAATATTTTTATTTTTTATCTGTGAGTAAAATTTATCTTTGTCAGGAAGAGAAGTTTCATCAAATCTGCTCCAGTCGTCGAGGTACTCGTACGGAAAGACACCTTTTTTTGTCCGCGATATTGGCCGGTTAGATGACAGTGATCGCGCACTTTATCGCCAGGCATAGGTTTCTCGCAGATATGACAATTAACTGCCTCATTTAAATCAAGTTGTTGTTTGGGTGTTATTTTTATTGGAGCTGTTTTAAATAATATGGTGAAAATTTTATTAACATAATCTATTAAATTTTTTAGTAGCCACACGGCAGGATTTTTACCTCTGTATAATTTTATTGGACTTGAAAAATTATCGTTAGCGCAACAAACTACTTTATAAGCTACTCCACAGGGGACATGTTGTTGTATTTTTCTGATGCTTGATTTATTTGGATCATTTTCTGTGCCAAGTACAGGAACAAGTAGACACTCGAAGTCGGCGTAAATAACAAATGGAATACTTAATTTATGATTATAATTTTTAAATTTTAATATTTTTTCTTTTTCTCCTGGCATTGTTATTTTTTGAAAATAAATACAGTCATCGAGATGATCTTGTAGTTTTTCATTTTTAGAAAAACCTTGTAAACAACGATAACAAGACTATTTCTTATTTTTATCTTATTATATTGTTTGCTAACTAGGCCGTTAAAGTTTTTGATCCAAATGTAATGTAATTTATAAAACAGCAAGTTTATTGTGTCTTGTGTAGCTTTTTCTGAGATGTATCTGGGACAAACATTTTCACGCTCGTCAAGACCAAACACATTAACTGAAATATTATTTTGCTTTTCAAACTTTGGTATTTGATTTTCTGCAGCTGGAAAGTCAATGCCATTAAAATTTAATTTTGATACGTGACTAATATACTTGTCGACGCGATCAGCATATTTTTCTGCTGGAAACATCGCAGAAAGAATATCCCACTGGAAACATTTGTTATCAGAGTTCTTTACGTTTATGTAACATTTTTTTTGTTTTTAATTTTTTGAGGGAGATCAACGTAAGAACTACCGCGAAGTACGTTATATCTTGCTGTGTGAAATAAAACTTATTTTATCATTTCAAATTTCCAACCTGATCCTGATGCAGTAAATTCTTCCAATTATTTATTTATTTCCTGATGTATTTCATCGGCGACTGAGGAAATATTTGTTCCAGGTAATATTTTTCGTGATTTAGCTGTTAAATATGGTTCGGCAATCTCGTTGCTGAAATCTGTATTATGTAACTTTGATAAAATAGCATGATACTGTACTATTAGTTTGATACTTTTTATGTACTGCAAGTTCTCGCGTTACAGTAGGATATAAGAGATGAAAAAAAAATTTGTAGAGTTAAAATTTGCTAAAATATTTTGATTATCAAATTTATAACTGCTATCAAATCCTGCAAAAGCGGTAGATATTTTTGTAGGTTCTCCTATCAGGCTCTTTTTGGCTATATCTCGCAATTTCAGCATTGTTATATAACGTTGTATATATTTAATCGGTTATTCGATCGATATCTCACCGCACAATGCGAATGCGCTAGTTGAAAAAACCAATTAGAGATATGAAAATGCTTATAATATAATGACACAAAATATAACAAGCGCAAGCGAGCATGAGTATTATCATGTTCATCCCAAGTACAACTTGTACGCGGGAAATATGTTAGGGTCGGCAATACATATCAAATACGGAAAACCGTTTGGTAGATTAACACCAGCAGGTTATAAGATCAGAGTGAAAGGTGATGATGACGAGCGAGTAGAAATGTTTAGAAAAGATTTTATTTACACGTTGTTTTGTGATGAAATTCCAGAAGGACAACGAGTATATCATGTTAATGATGCAATTACTGATGATAATATTGAACATTTGTCATTACAAGAAGAATTTCACCCTCACCCTGTGTTCGATTTATATGAGGCTAATGATCGAGGAATTATTCGGAATATTCAAACAAAAAAAATATTAGGTAATTTGTTAAATAGTGGTTACCTTAGAATAAATATAAGAGGAACACTAACCGATCAAGTTGGTTATTATAGCCATAGATTTGTTTACGAAACTTTTAACGGATCTATACCTAATAGTTTAGTGATAGACCACGTCAACGGAATTAAAACAGATAATCGTCTAGAAAACCTCGAACTTGTCACTCAACAAGAAAATATCAGACGAGGAAACACAGGTAATAATTTTAGTAAATTTAAACCTGTTGTTTCAATAAATTTAGAAAACGGAGAAAAGCTAAAATTTTCTTCAATCTCAGTTGCTGCAAGACATTACAAGATAAATTCGTCAACGGTCAAGAGAGTTGCAGATGGCAGAACAAGATCAGCAACATCACAATCAACCTTTGACAAAATCATCTTCAAATATGACGATTAATTATATTTTCCAGCTCGTTTTTAGTTAAGCAATTATGAGCAAACATTAAAACATCATTTTTATTAAATTTTAGCTTAATTAATGCACTGTCATTAAGTTTATTATCTTCTGCTGCTGTTAGCAGAATTTTATTAGAATCACCTTGCATCACATTAACGTCAACAGAATAAAAAAATATACCCTAATAAACATTTTCGCACTGCTTCGGCTAATTCTCTGTAATTTAATATATCAACTTTCTGATGATATTTTTTCTCGTTAGTCATTTATAATAATAAATTAGATAAAAATATAAAAAATATGGACTTGATGAAACGACTTGCTGATATAATGGCGGACAATAATTTTACAGCAGACGATGCTGTCTCTGGCGATATAAAAAGATGTGAGTCTGTTGGTTACACCGAGGATGACATTTTATTTAACAACGACGACGAACAAGACGAGATTGTGGGCGTGGTTGATAAAAAAAATTACAGCAGACCTACAATTGGACGATATGATGTTAAGTATCATATCACAAAGAAAATCTTGAAATTTAATTTTTCAGTAGATGAAAATCAGTTGTTTGGCGGCTGATAAAACCCTTTTCAAACATTAAAATTCCAGACCGACAGAAAAATATAAAATTCGATTTTATATTTGTCAAGATTTTTAACCTAATGATGATCTCTGACGATCGCAGACAATATCTAATATCGTTATGTAAACCAGTAAAATGCAAATCTTTCAAACGTAAGTACGAGGAAATTTATAACCATATTATTTCAATATAGATTTAGTTGGAACCCAGCTGTTAAATTTATCGCTGTAGCCGCGCCATTTGACAAGGCTTTTATTACCTTTTTCCTGATAACTTTTTCAATAATAAATATATCTTGCTCAGTTTTCTGCAGTTCCTGCTCGTAAAAAGTACCGGTTATTGGCTCACCCAATAAATTCTTTAGCGCATATGTTACAGGTATTGTCAGTAAAACTTTATCAACAACAAATACTTCATCGCTCCAGTTACGAGTAAATCTTTTTTCAAAAGTTTTTTAGTCAGAGAAATTCTAACTTGATCACCAACTTTAAATTTATATCTGAGGTACATGTTTTCATTTGCTAGAATTGGATTTTTAATTGCATCATTTGGTGACATTTTTATTGATCTGTGCTTCGTGTTATTATAATTATCAACAATCTGCTGTAGATCGTCGATGTATTTATTTGTATTTTTAGCTGTCAAATGCTTATGTATCAGCTCGTTTAGTGTGCAATTAAATCGCTCGACGACGACACTTTTTCCTTCGTTTCCTGTAACATACTTTTTAATGTTATTTTGTTCCAGAAACTGCTCAAATTTTTTTATTAAAAAACTCCGCTCCGTGATCAGTCCAGATTTTATTTGGTTTTCTTTCCGTACTAACGATAACCTGTTTTAACGCATCAGTTATTGATGTTCCAATTTTATCCAAAACAGGTACCCTAAGCGCGTATTTACTAAAAACATCTATGACGTTTAAAAGATATTTCTTTGGAGCGCAATCAGCGCCAACTTTAAACTGAGCAAGATTTGACACATCAACTAAATCTATCGCCCAGATATCGTCAACGGCATTTGCGATAACTTTACGTCGCGGAAATTTTTTTTTTTAGGTTTATGTAATTGAGACGCAAGATCATCGTATAATTTTTTTCCAAGACCTAACTTATATTTTATTCTTATAATTGTTTGAACTAACCTTCTATCAAATCGTTTTCGCATATTTATAGGCTCCATATTGCGTAATTCATCTAGCATTATTTTATCACAGTCTGATTTTGAGGTCTCTGCACGAACGTTATCAGGACGTTCTACATCACGATAACAAATATCATGACGCATCGCTATTGCATCAACTTGATTATAAGGCTCTTGTCCTGGCAGCGGATTATCGTTTTCAACCAACTGTTTATCTAGCGGATTGTACGGCCCGGTATATTTATGGCCAGGCAGTGTCCAACCTGTTTTTGGTTTTGGTAATTTTCCAATGAATTTGTGAATGTCAATACCGCTGCCAATTACCTCACGGCGATTGCATGACTGACAGTACGTAACAATTTTATCTTGTTCGATACAAAGAATTTTATCATAATCACAATTACATTTCATTTTATTTTTTTTCTGTCGCATGAAAAATTAAAATTTTAACAAAAAGGTTTGATTTTTTGTAGGTTTTTAGTCAATTAATCATCCACTAAAATAACCTTGTCAGGGCACATTCCAGCTCCGGATAATTTCTTTAAAAACATACTTTTTTTTTCTCCCGCAAACAGCGCAAATGCTTTTTAACATCGTTCTATTATTTATTTTTTCCCGTTGTCTCATCCTTATTTGTTGTTTTAGTTTCACATTTGAGACAGTATGTTGACATATTCCTTAGTTTAGATAAAATTCATTGCAATCTCATCATTTGCGTGAGAAGGTTGCTTGTCAAACTGCAAAATAAACTTTAAAAATTCAGACGATTTGGACATCTGTCGGATAAACATAATACAATAATAACCACAAGCTGATGTTCCAACCGGCTGAAGTTGATTAGACGAGTAATTTATTTGTTTAATTTTAAAAAATATATATTTTTTTATAAGATCACTCGGAGTAAGTCCGAACGAATCAAATTAATTGTTATCGTAAACAGCAACCCGTGAGTGCCTGATCCATCATCGAAGTTTTGTATGTTTATGATACACGAACCACCTGCTGGCACATTATCTAATTCGTCTTTGGAATATACTCCACGAATTCCGACAATGTCATTCGATTTTTCAATTATATCGAAATTACTCAACGGTGGTGACTTCGTCACTGACGTCAACGACAAAGCCGTCAACGGCGTCTGGTACCTGGTAGAGTCATTCCCTAGCAGGTTTGGAATTAGTCTGCCTGCTAACCCCGCTAGCAGCGTAGCAAAAGGAATAATTCTTCCTTGTTTTGTTTTTCTTGGCGACTTCTTTTTTTGATTTTGTCGCTGGTGATTTCTTTTTAGCTGGCATTATATTATTTATTGTTAAATAAGATTTGTTTGATTCCATCGCCAGAGACACCGTCTCCAGATACCGTTTTTTTAGTTGCTCCAGATACTGCCCCTGACGCTGCTGCTAGTCCTAGTGTTCCTACTAGTACAGGTAGAATCTTTGGTAAAATTACAGAAAATGCTCGTCCAAAAAATCCGCCGTGTTTTGCCATCGCTGTTATTTGTGCAACAGATAGTTTGAGAACAAAGGGTTTTCCCTGATCGAGTTTATCAATTTGCTGTTGAGTTAACATTACTTTCACTGCGGCGGTGCTGTCAGTCCCCGGAGATTCTATCATTACAGAGACAGAATTACATTTGGGAACAGCTGCTGATAATTTTTTAATTTGGCCGGGCGTTAGGTATATTTCTCTAGCTGTGTATTTCGTTTTCATTTTATACTTGTTTGTTAGATTAAACTTGGACAGTCATCCTTCCCTTGATCGCATCAATTGTCAAGAATCTATCACTGACAACTAGCGCATATATGGCTGGCAGTACGCTATAAGGGTGCAAATTTCTGTCGATCTATGAAGAACACATTAAGTTGGGCAGGTGAACAATTAATTAGATTTATGGGGACGGCGCGTGTTTAAATCGCCATAATGCACTGATTGGTAATGTCTCTGTCATGAGAGCAGTGATTCTTAATTAAGCCTTCGTTTATTTAACTCAAAGGGATAGGGGTTATCTTCCGATCTGTATCGAAGCTGTCAGTTTTGAAGTTTTCCAGGAATCAGTATTTGGTAATCTGAGGTTGTCAGGAGGACTACAATTTTAGCGCCTAGTTAAGGCGGGAGAGATATTTAATTCGGATTGGTTACCCTGAATGGGGCGGGGGGGGGGCGTGATTCCAAATGAAAACTCTCGGTTTTAATGTGCTGGCTCAAAGGTTATAATCAGTCGACACTTTTTTCTGCAAGAGAAAACAAATGTAGAAGACTCCGGGTCGAATTTAGTAGAAATTCACTCGTAATTAATCATCCAAGGTATCGAATGTCTGGAAAAATCGACGGACAAAATTCTTGAAAACACAAGGTATTTTACGTCAGTCTCACGTAAATCAATGATATCAGTATGACGATTTGTTTGATTTATTTGCTTATGTTTGCATGAATTTATTTGGTTAGATTCGTAGATCAATTTTCTTGATATGAATACAACTGTGTGAGTTCATTTATATGAATCCGTACAATGATATTCTTTATATAAGCTGATGAATCGTTTGAATGTATAGTCTCGATTGTTATAGGTAAATATGTATCTAGAATTTCATGCCTTACTTTAGTTGATATGAGTTACGAGAATCCGTGGGAATTCTCTGACTTAGATGATTTCACGTATGATAAAGACTTCAGTGCGTATTGACTGAAATTAACGTTGTTAAGCCATGTAGTAAGATTTCATATATGCTAGAGACTTGAATGTGTGTATTCGCTATAAATACCGTAGTTGAGCCATGTAAGGAATTTCATTCATTCATTTGTGTAATTGAGACGAGACCGGAACTGATGTCTCGGGGTGATGTCAATGTGAGCCAGTGTTGAAATAGCCATTAGGAAGTACATTAATCTTAGGAAACTAGGTTTGTTTATGGTCTGCCGTGTTTAGTTAGACCAGATGGCCGTTGGTATCTGTTTGAATTCCGAGAGAACTATATCTGACATTAACGAGGGGAGTAATGATCTATTCCCATTATGATACCTGACAGAAGATTTAGGTTGCTATTTTGTTTACTTTTGGAAGGTGAGATAGCTCCACGTGACGTATTCACCGACGTATCCACGTGACGTATACACGAATCTACCTGTTGAAGTATCTACGCATCACGTACTTACATAACCACCTAACCACACAACGTTTGAGGGCCGAAAGCGGCGAGACACTAGAGAGTTGGAGAAGGGAAAAGTGGAAAGGACCCAGACGTGCAGGCACAGGGAAGTTAAAGAACAGTTGCAGTGAATTCGGACTGAACCAGAACAATCAGGTTATGAATCTGTACAAGGTATTGACTTCGATCTTTCACTCGATTGGATGATGAACTAATTCTATCACTTAAAACAGATCGGCTATTTGTATAAGTATATTTGTGTTAGAAATTCGTTGAATGATTTGTTTTCAAAAAGAAGTTATCTTCCTAATGTAATGTATTATCACAATTGTTTATGAATTTTTATTAAATTTATTGTCTTTACATGTACGGGGGCTCGTGTCATTCTGTTTTATATATCTGTTCAGATCTCTAACTATTCCACCTATAAGTTTCACACTTTATATTGACATTTACTCGATCCTGGCAATTACACCGTCGGCGATCACCCTCTAGATAACGATAACCAAAATCCACTACAACCCACCCCCAACAAAGCTGGGGGAGTTTGTGGCATACGCCAAGCGTCCAAGTGACCTCAATATCAACAGTCGATCAAATAACTCGCTCGGGATGCAATGATATGTCAAAATAATAGATAGGATACAGTGATCGAAATTTCGCTAATGATATCTGAGATCCACTGTCTGCGTCCTGATATTTTTGCATAGCCTCCATAAGATATATGTACGGCCGAGATATGTTTCTGGTGGCGTCCACGGCCAAATTACATTCGATTGCACGTTCGGGTATTGTTTAGAATTTACTCTAACAAATATTCGTCTGACGTCTGGGTTATCAAATACGGAGTTGTTCATTTCTTGATCATTACGACGTGCCTGTCGTTGAAATACAACAAACAAGAGTTGTGGTAATTCTTCGCTTGACGTAGTTGTAACACGCCAGGTGTAATAGGTTGCGTTAGGAATCGCCGTTTGATAAATCCTGTTTTGCTGAAAGTATATTTTTTTCGTGTAAGTGGTCAATAATGATTCGAGTTCCATTGTTTTAGCTACAGATTTGACAACTCGTGGCATCCACAGCGCTAATCTCGTAATAGCAAAATGTCCTTCAGCTACTCCATCAGCGTGCATTATACAATCGTTTGGATTAGCTCGATCTAAACTAAGTGTATGCTTTATTCGGCGAAAAACTTTGTTGTGTTCGCGTCAAAACCCAAATAATGTACTTAACGGAAGCATCATCGTTATTTGGCGAGATTCTGCGGCAAATGCTTTTCGTTTGGCATGTCCTTTATTATAAGTTGATCGTCGTGCATTTCCAAATGCGCTTCTTATTGCAGCTGCTACTATAGTACCACCAGCTGCATCTGCGGTTAATGCTGCAACAGTATGTTGTGCAACTGCATTAGCTCCAGCTGGTGTAAGAATAAGTCTATTTCCAGCATCAGCATCAGCTAGCACTCCAGTTTTAAATTCGCGAGAAACAGCTGTCCCAAGTCCAGTATCCTTAAACCATATCATATTTGTGGTCACTGATCTTGAATAATCATCGCTGAACGAGACGATATTTAGTATTGTACTTGCTATGGGCAAGTGCATTGAAATATCTTCCACAGTCTGATTGGCCAGTTGGTACCGTGCACTTTTAAACAAGCTCCAACCGTTATTGACAAGTGCAATTTCTGCACCAGCTGAAATATCACCGCCTATCGCAGTTAGTAATTGACCACGCACTTCCAACACCGCCTTGTGTGGTAACAAAAACACATCCTCATCTCGCGTGTTAAAAGTTCTGACGCCAGCTTTATCTGGATCGTTTGAGTTTTCGTCGAGATACTCAACATACTCGAATTCTGTCACTGTGTCGTCGGTATCATGTTCTTCGGCAAGATCAAGATAATTTTTAACTGACATTATTTATTCTATGATCCACACAAAATTTAAGTAACTAAAAAAGCAGCAGGAGTTATTCTTGTTTTCTTTACAAGTTTGCGCATTACCTCTTCACCACGTGGTGACAGTAATTTTTTTGTTGTAGCTATCATAGCTCGTTCTGTTTCCGCTGTTGGTGCAACATCTGATATTGCAACACCTTTGGTGCCGCCTTTAATTTTATCAGCGATCTTTTGTCCTACTGCACTAGCTGCCCCCGTCGCAAAAGCTTTACTTGCGTCAAGTGCAATTGGTGCTACTTTACGCGCAATCCCTGGGATATTTTCAACTATTTTTGTAAATATATTTCCAAAAAATCCACCAACAATTTTTCTTCTATAAACTTTTTTTGTCACATCTTTGTTATTAAATTAGGTTTACAAAATTTACGTGATCGCTCGTAGGTGTAAATAATACGTGACAATTTCATTGTTAAGATCTATTTGTCGTCCTGATTGATCTGTTAGTTGCATTGTTATGCTGGTTACTTGATTTTCAAGAGTAATCGGATAGTATATTATTTGTCGAATAGTAATTTGCATCAGTGAACCAGGCGGAACATCAGGTGAAAAACTACAGATTGTTTGACCTTGACTTCCTAAAGCAGTATACGACCCTGATGCAATAGAGCAATTGATTAAAATTGTATTTACTTCTGTTATGTTAACCGGGAAATCTCCATCATACGATATATTTTGTTCTGTAACACTGCCGTATCGTTGGTTTTTAAATCCTAGCAACGATGCGATACTAGTCGCTGGTGAAAATTCGATTATCAAATTATCTTTTAATGTGATTCTGGCTCGTAGCGTATTATAGTTTGTAGTTAATTCAAAATTGTCTCCGGCAGTGTATTTTGTTATCAGCTCTCTTATCGTTTTGTTGAGATCAGTTACATTATATGCTCCCTGTGGTATTTTGACTGATACCTAAGCACCAGAATTAAGTGTAAAGTCGTCATTGACGTTTATTTTTACATTTGCCACAGAATGCCATGCCGTAGCAGAAATCAATCCGATTTCGTACTGTTTACCAGGATCTAGTATTATTGGTGGATTGTAATAGACAGAAAAGTTTGCACTGTTTCTTGTTGTTTGCGATGAATCAAGCAATAGTGTTGTTGACATTTATATTAAAGTTGTTAGATAAGATCGCTATGTAAAATTTCATACTCGTCTGCTGTCAGTAATTTACTCGATCTAAGATTATCTAATATGTCTATGATTTCGTTGTCGATTTCAATGCTTTCATTACCTGCTTCTTTTGTTGATATTAATAAGATAAGTCGGTCAACCATTTCTGCGCTTGATGTAAAACCTTTAACACCAGATCCAGTGGTTTTCTCTGGTAATCTTCTATCTCGTCTATTTTCGTACTGATTAAACAGTCTTTTGAAAGTCCAACCTTTACTATAACCTCCTGGTTTATTTCGATACTGTTCTGCTGTTTTAAACATTATTTCAGCTATAATTCCTTGTCTTATAACATATATTCTCTTAAAAAATCTTCATTTTCTGTTAAATGGTTTATTTTTTCATCAGCAGTTAACCCAATATCTATAATCCTTGTTAATTTTTCTGTTAAATTTTGATATTTTTCTTCTGGTCAATCTCGAATTTTGTCAATGTCTTCAATATTATCTCTACTAATAAAATTATTATATTCTTCCTCTGGTATTTTATCACGTGCGTTTTTTCTATAAAATCTTATCTGCTTTTTGATGGGCATTATTTCCATGGTAGATTCAGTCATCATTTTTTGTTGTTCAGCTAATTCCTTAGTTTGCTCTGATAAATTTTGTATCAATCTTCTTAACCCGGCTGGATTAACCGTCAATCTTGCAATAGCACGTTGTAGCTCAAGAGGGTTGTTTATTAATCTGTCAAATTTAGCCTGTCGTGCAACAGGATCAGCAATATTTCTAACAAGTTCCTCTACAATTTTTTTAGTTTCTTCTTTCGATCTTTCTCCGAGAAAACCTAACAACCCTTTTTCTTGTACTTTTTTTTAGTAACTCTGGAGATAATGCTGATATTTCTGGTTGTATACCAAGTACTGCTTCGGTAACAGGTTTAAAAAGTGTGGTGGTTTCTTCTTCTACAGCACGTTGTCCTTGACGTGCCTCTTCCACTTTTTTCTTAAAAGCAGCTCGAGTTGTCATAAATTTTTTTTTAGTAATTCAATTTTTTTTTGATGTTTGTCCATTATTTATTTTTTATACGCTCTATAAAATTCGTCTACAGATATGTGTCGGTGCAACAATGAAACATTTTTGCTGGATCACGCGCTAGTTTATCGAATGAAAAGAAATTGTATTTGTCTTTGGTTGCTTGATGATGTAATTCAATAAATTTATCTTTTGTTACATCACCGCATTGCTCGTTTGCAATATTTCTCACATCAACATTATCTAGTCCAGGATACGGTATAAAACTTCCCGTATTTCGCCTAATAAATCTGTCAACGTTGTAAAATCCTTGCGCGTGATAAATCGAATTACATTTTTTGTTATGCGATAATGAAAAATACGACTTAATCTTATTCATCTCCTCGTTGTTTAGCGGAATATCGTCAAATACAATTATTTTATGCTCGGACGATTCAAGTTCGTTGACAGGGATTAATTCCTCTGGTTGTTTTATTAAAAATATATCATCGCCAGCGTCAAGCTCATCACGAAGTTTATCGTTGTATTCGCGTAATAACTCGTATTTGTCTTGTTGTGGATTAATTGTGTAAATATATGCCTTATCGTAGTTAAAGTTATCGTTGAGTAAGAGTTTTAGCAAAAAGTTTGTTTCACCAGAGCCTGTACGACCAACAATAAGATAATGACAATCTTGAAGTTTGTTATTATGTTTATGTTTGACTAATCGTTCGGTGTCAAAATTTAATATCGTTGACTTCGCTATTACTGTTATACAACTTTATGTTATATAATTTACATACTATGGCCTATTAAACAAAGTTTGCAACAGCACTTACAGGGTCTGTTTCCGCTGACGAACCAATAATAACTGATACATCATCGCTAGTAAAAAAAAACAAAAAACGGCGACACAATGACAGAAAACCTATTTATGTCAAATCAACGAGTACTAGGTTTAGAAACAAATTATCCGCCAACAAATGTTGTTGATACACAAGCTGTTAGTTATGCACAACTAAAAACGATCGATAATAACAAACTATCACTGACAGGAGGAACTTTAAGCGATTACTTGGATATGTCAGGAAAAAAATTAATAAATTTAGAAACCGCGTATCCGCCAAGAAACTTAAATCAAACACAAGCAGTAAGTTATGTACAGTTGAAGCATGTTGATGATAACAAGCTTGATAAAACTGATGGAACGGTTACAGGTAATATTAACATGTAAAGTAAAAAAAATTATTGGGTTGGAAACCGAGTATCCACCAGCAAATGTTGATAGCACACAAGCGGTGAGTTATACGCAACTAAAATCCGTTGACGATAAAAAGCTCGATAAAACTGGCGATACAATAACAGATAACCTTGTAATGAGCATTAACTCAAAAATAACTGGATTACTGACAACCTCACCACCAGCTAATGAGACTGATGCTATTAGTTACGCTCAGTTAAGAGGAGCACTTGTTCCGTATTTAAGACAATCCGGTGTATCAATGTCAGATAACATAAATATGAGAAATAACAAAATAACAGCGTTATATATTCCAGTTAACCCTAATGATCTGACAAATAAAGCGTACGTTGACAGTGTGTTTAGTGGTGGTATAAAACGGAAAAAAAAAAATGTTGGGTATATTCCAACACTTTTTAAGGCAACTGATAACCGAGTAGGGTTTGAGGTAAGTGCATCATCATATTATCTTGAAAATAATCCTTATCACGATTTCTCTGATAGACAAGAATGGACTACTAACGGAGAAGTTGAAAATTTTTGGATTAAAATTAAGTGTCCCATTGCAGTTGCTATTTGGCAATTTCATCTGCGAGGTCTATTAAACTCTAGTGTTGGTCGAACTTATAATTGGTGATTGGAAGGATCAAACGATGATATCGACTGGGTAATATTATACAGTACAGAAAACACGAATCTTTCAACAACACAATATTTTGCGATTCCAACTGCGAACACTGTCAACAAGTACTTGCATTTCCGAGTTTATGTTATCGCTGCTGAACATCCGTTTCCAGGACTGACAGCATTTTAAATATACACACTTGATGATCAGATTTAATCTAACGTTGTAAAATAGATGATAATACAACCACTCACAATCATTGCGAGAGAATTTTATGATAATATTTTTAACCCCAAGATAGATGTTGGGGACGAATCACTATCAGCACGTGTGATAAATAATAGGAAAATTTTTTCAATTCCAATGGTAAACTCTCCATTGTCAGAAGAAGAAAAAATTTTTATTCTCGTTATGCATATGCGAGGACCACAACTATTTAAAGCAATAAAAAGACATTGATGTGATAAGCAGTAACTGTCATCCTGATGATTGTATAGAAGAACATAAACAAACTGAAATCCTGCTAAAAAAAATGTTGCTCGAGCTTAATTTTGAAAATCTAGATTTGATAATAAAATCGAACTTAATGAAGGGGCGGACTTATGGTGAAGCAGTAAAGCAAAAAGTACGAGTAAACGATAGCCATGATTATCTCGACAAACTAGCGGAATCTAAGATAATAGGAATAAAAAGGAACAAGAAGTTATACAATAGTTTTTCAAAACGTACATTTTTTAAACATCTCGGTATGTACTACCACAACAAGGAAACTCTCGTTAAAGTTGTTAGAATGAGCTGGATACGGAGTTAATTATAAAAGCATACTCGAGCGCACTTCTACCAATGATGTGTAAAGAAACACCAGAATTTGATCCGATTATTGTTAACAAATCTCTAGCGATAATCAAATATTTTGACAATGAAATTAGTGATCTCAGCGATGATAAGCGAGAAAAGTTTTTTGAGGAAGTCAATCGAACAACATTTGGAGTAAGGATTGATTCTTATTACGACATAGGTGAAGAACACCATGTTTCACTTCCATCACTCCAACGGCCTAGACAATTGTCGTTACGAAATTATTACAATGAAGTCGAGAAAATGTTCACAAAACAATACGAAAAAATTATGGCTTAGAGTAAATACTTTTACTCAAATTACCTTTCTTGGACGAAAATCACTCCAAAAATTAATGCTGATAAATTTCGTAGTCGCATATACAATTATCAGACAATATCTTGTCCTCAAAAATTTTACTTTGAATCAACTAAGCTTGGTACTTGGATTTATTGATGAAACAGAAAGAGAATACGGTAATTTGGTGAACGAAATAGATTTTTATGAACGTGAAGTAGAAAACACGTTTGATTCCTGGTTGGTTAAAGAAAAATGAGGTATTGACAGATGAACGATATAAGGATACTTCGTCAGATGTTTATGACAAGTACATATATTTTATAGCTGATCCTAACAATAATAAGTTTCGTGAATTTCTTGATTCAGTTGTTGGTGCTACGGAATTTAATATTATGTAAAAAAACTGTAAGCAAATATTGTATAATGAAAAAACAGATCATCGATTTCAATCATATTTCAGAAGAAATTCTAAAACAAGATGTTGACGCTCTAATGCAATATTACAGATATTATCATAAAAACCTTTGGTGTGTAAAACAATGTTACAAGTATTACAGTAGAATACTTCGAGTAACATCATATTTACCACTACTGATGACAAGCTCTGGTATAATTTCAAGTGGAGCATCATTAAATCCGTTTTTGTTAATAATATCAGGTGTTGGTGTTTCTCTTTCAACGACGTGTAAAAAAGTTAAGCCTCGACTTGAGACTAAAAAAGTGCTTGTAAAACAGCAAGTATCACTTGCAAAAAATTACTTGATCAGATAAGATCTTAGTTGCGAGGTGTAAAATATGATATGGAAGATTTAATACGAGAGTTCCGTATTATTGACAGTATGTTAACAGATATTCTGCCAATGAGAGTTAGCAAGTACGAAAAAGATTATCATAAAACATGGCTGTAACAGTAGTAATGAAAAACAAGTCGTTTCTAGATCAGAGACCCTCTTATTTTGTCAGAACAAAATTATCATATGAAAGTCATCATCGGAGCTGAAGAAAATGTTAACATAGAAGGGTTTTGGAGGGGAAAGGAGGGTTTCTGAGCTAGAAACCTTGTTTTCCTCTACTACTAGCGCATACCATTGTAGGTGATGTGATGTGATTATGATTTTTAACGTAGCTTTAACAATTTTTCAGTCATATCGCTACGATGTCTGCAGTGTGGCAGTTTATAGTGATGTCTAGCACTGGGGCATCATGCCGCAGACATGTAGTATGATGTCCCACCCAGTCACATTATCCTGACACCAGGCCGACCAGTCCTAACACTAACCTCTTAATGCTGAGCGCCAAGCGAGGCAGCTGTTAGTACCATTTTTGTAAGTCTTTGGTATGACTCGACCGGGGATCGAACCCACGACCTCCCGCATCCGAGGCGGACGCTCTAACCACTAGGCCACCGGAGCGGTCTACCATTGTAGGTTACACTCCTATTAGCGAAATTCAAATATTGATACGCTCATAGATAATAACATGTCCATCGCTCCTGAAAAACTCAGCTAGCTGTTATGCAGTGGCATCATCACCGCTTGTCAGAATGAAGACAAATTAGACAAGTCAATAAATCAGAGCGAAGGTGAGGAATCAAACCCAACCTAACCAGAGAAAACGGCTTCCAGACGTCAGGTTGAACCTCGGAGACGCGAGCCGCCGCAGCTACCTAAACTAGCTCCCAGACTCCATTCCAAGCCATTAACAACTGCACTTGCACTAGTATAGTGGCTGGTTGGTGGCGCCATGTCTGAAACGCTTCAGCACCCTGGTGCCCGCGAAGTTTAGCTTTGAAGCAGTCGCAACCAGTTTTTCTTGATACCATGTCCCTGGAGTGTGGAGAACCTAAGGCGGGGAGATCGGCGAGCACAGGTGCGTGAAACATAGCTCTTGTTGGCGCTCCAACTTGAAAAGCCGTGCAGGAAAACATCCATCTTGTTCAGGTCGGCCGGTTTCAGTTATTGCAGAATTCTACCCAACTCGGAATACCCGATATCAAGGCCGGCGGGCACGTCCCTATAGTAAAAAACGTTTCTTGTTTTTGGTGACCATTTGCACCTGACTACGAAGAAGTCTAATAGGGGCAACCCGGCTTTGTCAGGCTTAAAATGCAATTATTCCATATGAAAAGGATCAAAGGCAAGTTTTAATAGGAGGTTGGAGTCAAGTTTGGTCTATGCTATGGTATGGAAACATAGAGCCCAGCACGACCACCGCCAGCACGACATACAGTAAGCTGGAGGCCTCGAAAGGACGAGATTTTCCAATTGGCTTGCTGGCATGGACTTTCTTGCGTCGCGATGTATGCGCATCTTCTCTATAAGCGTCTTCCCCAATGCAACCCTGCCAAGATGTGTCTCCCTCGTTGGTCGCTCTGAAGTGGGCGGCGTATTTGGTTTGTTTTGCGGGGTTTTTTTTGCGTGGGTTTCTTATGCGCTTGTGCCATCTGTTCCTTGTGTGGTGGTGGCAGTGCTGCGCCACACTTGAAGTTCAAGTGACTAGTAACTTGCGACCAAGATGCATTCTTCATATCCTTATCCAACTTGTTCGTTGTCGTCTATAGGAAGGAAGCGCACAAAAACCGCAGAAATTAGGTTGACCAGGGTTGCCTCCAAAGAATCGCACACGCTTTCGCCACCTCATTTTCATCCATCCTTACTATGTCACTTGTTGCCATGAGCATCGTAAATATGTATTACTCGTTTCGCGCCGCTACCTTTTCGGGCAGATGCTCGTGCTGTCTGGTGGTTTCCTATCCCCCTACTCCCCACCTCCATCCCCGTGACACGGGAGGCAGAACTAGCTGAAACCCATGTATATATTGCTCAGCTGGACACTGGAGGGTCCGTTTGAACAATAATCTTGACGTACAGCTCCAATTTGAGTAACTCTTTGGCGCACTGTCGGCATTCGGGCATGATCACATTGTTTTCCTTGAGCGTGTCCTTTAATGCCATATGCTCGTTCAACATCTCAAAGTCCAGCTATATGTTACCGATCTGGATGCCATATTTCTGATTAGATTTTGACCCAACATGCATTATATGTTTATATCATCAAGCTCTAGGAAGTGTTAGATAATGAGCGCGATCTATGGATATAAATAGGATGATCTTGCACCTGATTGGCTAACTGTGTTACCCCTTTGGAGATATTTCAAATCTGATTTAGATCGTACGTATATCTTTACCGTCTCGGACAATTTCGGTAATGAACAAGATTCATATAGTCCCGCTCTGATTGGCTGAGTTTGTTACCCCTCTGGAAGCCATATTTCTGATCCGATTATGATCAGACTTGGAATATATGTCTATGTCATCAGGATCTTATATAAGCTGATAAGGAATGAGATGTATGCATATTAATGAGCTGATTTTGCATCTGATTTGCTACGATTATTACCACTCAGGAAACTATATTTCCAATCTATATTTAACCAAACTTGAAATATTGGCTTATATCATCAAGATCTTGAGTGAGACTGATAATGAATGAAATTTATGCTTATGAATGATGTACTCTTGCATACGATCTTATCCCTCTGGAAGCCATATTTGTGATCTGACTTCGATCAAGATCATGGACTGTTTCAATAGTATGCACGATAGACTCATTAATGAGGTGACCTTGCATCTGATTGACTGAGCTTGTAACCACCCTTTGACCCATAGTTTTGATATTTTGAGTCTTTTTACAATCAAGATCATGGTCCAATAATGAGTAAGAGGTGGTGTATATCATTTATGAATCTTTTTCAGGACATGGTAAAATGGTAAAACAACATTGATGTAAGGATTTGGGAGATAGTTTATATAGGCTTCTGACACTACTACTTCAACATGCTTAGCGAAATGGTAAACTGTTAAGATATGCAAGCCAGGTGAGAAAAAGCAGGAGCACTTGGGCCTCTTATTAATGTTGCAAATGAAATGCATTGTTATTTATACATGAATGAATTTGGACTGATGAGATAAAGGCGTAAAAATAGTCGTACGGGAAAGAGTATAGGTGTCAAAGACAACAACGGCGAAAGGAACCTGAATAATAATTGTGGTAATAAAATAGGGACAATTGATAAAAACAAGTAGGTGGGAAGGATAGAAATGGTTGCAATTTAACTAATAATAAAGATCACGAGACACATAGACAAGCGTTTATAATTGTATCTTTCGCTACACAAGGTGGTGTATTATATATTTTCAGTTACTTATTTTATTCCTTGAATTACAACAAATACTTATTTGAATGCAATTGCTATATTTTCTATGAATTAAATCTTTTTTAGTTTCACAACGTTGTAATAAAATATTTAACTGCGCTTTCTTTGGTGGATCTTTTTCTTTAGCAATATCGTTTTTATTTTCTTGATTTTGTCGTTCTTTCGATCAAGGTCCGTTTTCACTGAATCACACGTATGTTTATTTTCAAGTGGTACCTAAACCGCATTGTGCACGTGTTTTTAGTCTCTCATCTGTGACAACAACAATCTACCCGTGCACGTGACGTCTACAATTTGCGTTGTGTACTGGATTTAGAAGCGATACTCGTTTATGTAGCATGTGTTAAGGGCATTACTGGTATTGTGAATTCAGTTAGTTCCAGTGTGAGTCTGACTATCAAGATACGGCCCATTTCTCAGGTAAAGTAAATGCATGAAGACAATTTTAGTGTACATAATTCCAAATACACATAGGATGGTAATTATTATGGGGTGGGGAATGAGAGAATAGTTGGTATCACTTAAGGAAGGAGTGAAGAGAATGTAATAAAATGGGTAATTTTAAGCTTTGGATGTTGTGGAAGGTGTTATATTACTTTTCTCCATTTTGGTTATTAAACATGTATTTGGATTGTATGGCTTCATATGCGCACAGCAGATGCTAAACACGTTAATTAATTTATAAGTGATAGCAATACCTAGATTATCTAATTGAAATTTTTTTTTTTTTTTTAGTAGGTAACAATATTCATAATCTGCCACTTGAACAACCAATTTATTTACTGTTAGTTTCTAAATCTCGGCAAAGAATTGACGAAGTCCTAAACATTCGCTATCATATTTTAACTGCACCCGTTAAAATGCAGTTAAGGATACTCAAGAGTGATACCAGTGACCACTACTGTTGTGACTACTTCTGCTCATGTGCTCGCATGTACATTTATAGGGGTTGTTTCATAGCAGTCTTTAAATGTTTTGGACTAGTTAGTTTTAGTGAAGTTTTAAAAACTAAGAAAATTAATTTGATCATTCTAGTGGTTATTTATTTAATAGGTTTACCCATCAGCAACTGCAATAATACAATCTAGGTTTTCTATTTGCTAAAATTAATTACAACACGTTTCGTTTTTGCTGAATTGAAGTCATATGGTCCAAATTTATCGTGAAATGACCAAAATGGATGTATAAACCTTATAAGCTTAGTTTAATAACCAGAAAGTTGCTTGGATGGGGATAGTTAACACCTTGTGTCATTCGTAGAGCATAGGTAGAGCTTTACCTAACCTTGCAAACAAGGTATGAATAATAAAAACACATTTTGGTTAATTATGTGGTGTATAGTAAATAACAGGTTAATTAGTCTGACTTTACATTCATTTAACAGTTAGTGACAGGTAATCGATCAGGTGTTAAGTCTCAACTGTCAACCACTGTGTCAAATAATTTCCGACATTTAATGAGCTAATCAGAGTTCGATAATGCATGATCTGTGGTTTTGTGAGGTTAACGACATTTTCCAGTATATGATAGGCTATACAACGCGGCCAGTACATTTGTGGAAGAAGAACCACCGACCAACGGAAAACTACTGGTAAGCTAAGTTTTCTCACCTACGCGCGTTGGCCGAGCCGAGACTTGCACTCATGTGGACAGAAGTGAAAATTCCGTGATCTGTAAAGGCGAGCGCCTTAGACCACTCAGTCACCCAGGCACTCCACCCCACCCCAAATCCTCGATAAGGCATAACTTTTTTTTATTCACAACTAAAATTTGCTGAACACGGGTAACTGGCTCCCTTGTATAATAGAGTCTTGGCCTTTAACAAACAAATGTCCAGCAATGCTGCTTGTCTGAAAAGATGGCCTTATAAATCGGTCGGCCTCCATTGAGGGAACACATTAATAAATGGTAAAAATGAACTACCTTCTAGCAAGATACACTGTCCTCTCATAAGTGGAGAATTGTTGTATCAGTGTCTGGCTTTGATGCAAAAATCCTCGCTCGGATTCAAAACTGCTGACCTGATTCTTCAAATCATATAGCTAGTATTGTGCTGACATGCCATATAAGAGTAACAGATACGTGACATTGTGTTTCCTTGCATTTATCTTAATTATTCCACGGACCAATGCCAGAATGTCACGTGCCCCCATATTTATTACTAATCCCGGTGAAGGACGGACAGTTAAAAGGTTAAATAGCTCCGAGCCCGCAGTCAGCAAGGCTGACGGTCTAGGTGCATAAGGTATAAAAATAGTAAGGTGAAAGGTATAACAATTTAATAAATAAATCTCACGGTATTCGACAATTACAGGACAAGTTTTCAGCGCAATTTCTTTCAATCAGTACAAAGACCTATTCAAATTGCCAGTTATTTCATCACGCGAAATTAAAGGCGAGAGTGTTTCCTTCCCGTGTTCCTTCTGTGTTACTCAGCTGCAATTTCCGCCTTGTCGGTACTTCTCGTACCCTTGTTTCCGTCTCAGGCCCTGCGCCTTCGCACTACTGCCTATTCTCCCGGCCCTGCTCCTTCGCAATACTGCCTATTCTCACGTGATCTCCACGTCGTCTTCTCTCTCTAATCTTCGGGTGGCGCCCTATCCCACCCGGAAAGTGTTCTGTGGATTAGAAGGGACGTACAGTTTTGTCTTCTTGCTCAATCACACGAGAATTAACACACTCTCACAGACCTTTCATCAGCATAATGGCAATTAAATCATTAGGTCAACTCATACACTCGCATCTAAATATTTCACACACGCTTGTTCTATAATAAAGGCTATAACAACAACAACAACAATAATATCACTACTTCTGATACATACACACACAGATCCCAAATTCTCGATATAATAAACTATCATCATCAATAATATTCGTACGCATTTCCTACCTTACAAATTATAAAACACACATACAGATATAAAAATGCCTAATAATACGTGCACAAGTCCAACAATGCATAACCCACAACTATAT